>JAWHQI010002879.1:0-22206 GCA_033032865.1 Dactylorhiza incarnata
AGAAGAAGCTTACTTCGGCCTGATGGCCATGTCTGATGATGAAGAAGCACCCCCGTACACCGGAAAGGTAAATGATCACACTATCCTATCTGATTCTGATTATGCCTCGGCTGAACAACAGGATAACTCCTTAGACGATGAATCTGAGCTCATGTCTCAATATACCAAAATGCTCCAAAGTTTTGACAAGTGCCGAAAGGTTGTCAAAACTCAGGGTAAGGAGATCATGGCTCTCAAGGAGGTGGAATCTAACTTGAGAAAAGAAGTTGAAGAACTTTCTTCTCTCAAAGAAGAAGTCCAATCCTTGAAAGACAAGATCAAAAGCTCGGAAGAGACTCTTGCCCTGAGAGATCATTCGATAAATGTATTGGAGGAACAGCTTGCAGCTGAGAAGAAGTTGGTTGAAGCATTCTCTCAACCTAAAACTGTTCTGCCAATTATTGGTACTTTTACCACTAAGGCAAAAGGAAGCGGTATAGGGCATGAAGCTAGTACTAGCAATTCTTCAAAAAATACAATTGCTAAGAAGACTGGTCTGGTTGCTAAGAAAGCTACCACCAAAGAAAAAGGGAGGGCTCATCAAGAGCCTGTAGCATTCAAGAGAGTCATATTCCCTACGAATGCTTATGTTATGGAGAGTTCCTATGGTCATTTCACACGACCAATTCCTTTTTCATCTGTGAATGATCATAAGGAATGGGCTCCTCCCCGAAACTTTGATGATAGTGCTTTTCAAGCACCCTATCAAGAGATTAATCGGAAAGGGTACGGTCCATTTGTTCATGGCCCGAGTGCTAAGAAAGCACCAAAAGTGAATGCTGTTGCACTAAAGCCGAAGAAGACAATACCACCTTGTGTGTGTTGCCCCCATGAGGCATCCTCATCAAAAAGGGCTGCTCCTGCAAGAGCTAACGTTCAAAAAGTTAAGCAGGAGAGTGTAAAGAGAAGGTACAACAGATTCGACTGTTGGTGTTGCGGCAAAATTGGTCACTTTGCTGTTGATTGTTGGTTTAATACAACATATACTAGGAGACCACAAGTGAATGTTGCAAGGCAGACCACTCGCAATGTTAACATTTATCGTGGTGCTCAACTGACACGGGACCAAGGACCCAAATCTATTTGGGCTCCTAAGGCGAAATGATTTGTTTTTGCAGGTATGTCCAAAGGCCAATAAAAATCCAATCTGGTACTTGGACAGTGGATGCTCTCAGGCATATGACCGGGACAAGAAGCCTTTTGCAAAACTACACTCTAGTTGCGAACGGTCCAAAAGTTATTTTTGGCGGTTCAGATAGAGGAATAACTAAAGGCTATGGTATGATTTTCTAATGGTAATGTATCGTTTTCCGATGTAGCTTATGTGGAAGGATTACAACATAATCTGATAAGCTTAAGTCAACTTTGTGATAAAGGATACATTGTTGATTTCATAAAGATAAGTGTTTGATAAAGTCGGCTGAAAATCATGAAACGATTTTAACAGGCATTCGCTGTAGAAACATATTTTGTTTAAATTTTCTTTGTATATCATCTTCTACACCAGTATGTATTTTGGCAAAAGATAGTGCATCTCTTGTTGACCAATGGCACAAGAGATTAGCACATATAAATCTCAAAACTATTAATAAATTGTTTTCTCAAAACTTAGTGCGAGATACACCAGATGTTAAGTGCATTAAAGATAGACCTTGTCATGCATGTGTAAAAGGCAAGCAAACAAGAGCTACCTTTAAGAGCATTATTGGCAAAGATTCAACCAGGTGTTTATACCTGTTCCATATGGATTTGTTTGGTCCTTTGCAAATTAAAAGTTTAGGAGGAAAATCTTACACATTGGTTATTGTAGATGATTACTCTCGTTTTGCCTGGGTATTCTTTCTGAAACACAAGTCAGATACCTTTGACACTTTCACTAGTTTTGTCAGGCAAGTACAGAATGAATTTTAACTATTCGGTGGTCAAAATCAGAAGTGACCATGGTACAGAATTTGAATCTGGAGCCATGACAGAATTCTGTGAAAGCCTCGGTATCTTTCATGAGTTTTCCTCTCCCCGGACTCCACAACAAAATGGAGTAGCCGAGAGAAAGAACAGAACACTCATTGAGGCTTGCAGAACTATGTTGAGTGATTCTTCATTACCAGAATATTTCTGGGCTGAAGCAGTCAATACTGCTTGCCACGTGCAAAACAGAGCACTCATAAATAAGAACCATGAAAAGACTCCTTATGAACTTTTAAAGGGCAAGAAACCAACCATTTCTTATTTCCGAATCTTTGGTAGTAAATGTTTTATGCTAAACAATGGAAAGCATTACAAAACTAAGTTTAGCGAAAAGAGCTTTGAAGGTATTTTCGTAGGCTATAGTAGCCATAGTAAAGCTTATCGTATTTTTAATAAGAAAACTCTGGTTGTAGAAGAGTCTATTAATGTTGTATTTGATGAGACGAGCATGCTTCAAAGCAGCTCTTCTAGTTCTTCTATTGAAGTTGCAGGTTCAAAGTTGCAAGATACACACTTGCATAAGCCAGTTAAAGACGACGCTCAAACCTTCGTCAAGATCTCTCCTCTAACCTTAGCTGAAGAGGAAGATCACCTTGATGAAGAGACAACTCTAGTGGAAGAATTTGTTCCAGTTGAAGAAGAAGTAGTTCCTAGTGTTCCAATCGATGCGAGGAATCTTGAATTCAGACACATGAGGGACCACCCTATTGATCAAATCATAAGAGACCCTCATGAAGGCATTAGAACAAGAAGAGGTACTACTAACGAAAATTTGCACTTAAGCTTTCTTTCACAGGTAGAACCAAAGAAATTCCAAGAAGCAAATGAAGACCCACACTGGATTATTGCAATGGAAGAAGAATTAAACCAATTCAAGCGTTGCAAGGTCTGGACACTTGTTCCAAAGCCTAATGATAAGAACATAATTGGAACAAAGTGGGTGTACAGAAACAAGTTGGACGAAGATGGAACAATCATCAAGAATAAAGCAAGACTTGTAGCCAAAGGCTACAGACAAGACGAAGGAATCGACTTCGATCAGACATATGCACCGGTAGCAAGACTCGAAGCGATTTGGCTATTTCTAGCCTTTGCTGCATTCAAGGGTTTCACTGTATACCAAATGGACGTCAAGTCAGCATTCCTCAACGGAAATATCAAAGAAGAAGTATACGTGGAACAACCTCTAGGTTTTGTCAATCCGGACTTTCCTAATCATGTTTATTTACTTCAGAAAGCTTTATATGGTGTAAAACAAGCTCCTCGAGCTTGGTATGAGACGCTGTCTAACTTCCTTCTTGAGAACAAGTTCACAAGAGGAAAGATAGATAAGACATTATTTCTTAAGGAAGTAAAAGGCAAGATTTTGCTAGTGCAAATCTATGTTGACGACATTATTTTTGGCTCAACGGATGACAACCTTTGCAAGAAGTTTTCAAAACTTATGCAGGGGAAGTTTGAAATGAGCAGTATGGGTGAGCTGAAGTATTTCTTAGGACTTCAAGTGAAACAATCTGAAGATGGAATTTTCATCTCTCAGACGAAGTTCACCAAGGAGTTAATTAAGAAATTCGGAATGGAGGGTGCAACCTCCATGAGGACTCCAATGAGCTCAGCTATTTCTCTGGACAAGGACGAGAAAGGGAAACCTTTTGATGAAACCAAGTACAGAAGCATAATTGGCTCTTTGCTCTACCTTACTGCTAGTAGACCCGACATAATGTTTTCCACATGTGTATGTGCTAGATATCAGGTGAACTCTAAGGAATCTCACTATACTGCTACAAAGCGAATTTTGAGATATCTTAAGGGCACACCAAATCTTGGCTTATGGTACCCAAGAAGTAATGATAGCGAACTAATAGGCTATTCAGATGCAGATTTTGCAGGTAGCAGAGACGACAGGAAAAGCACTTCCGGAACATGTCAATTTCTCGGAAGGAGGCTTATATCCTGGAGTAGCAAGAAGCAGAATTGTGTTGCAATTTCAACCGCCGAGTCAGAATATATTTCTGCAGGCAGCTGTTGCGCACAACTTCTATGGATAAGGAATCAACTTCAAGACTACAATATGAAGATCAAGAATATTCCAATGTTTTGTGACTCTTCCAGTGCAATTGCTATAGCAAACAATCCAGTCTCCCACAGTCGGACAAAGCATATTGAACTAAGGTATCACTTCATCCGGGAACATGTGGAGAATGGGGACATCAACTTAAGCTATGTCCCTACGGATAAGCAAGTTGCAGATATATTCACGAAGCCACTGGATGAGACCAAGTTCTCTTTCTTCAAGACGAAACTTGGAATGCTCAACTTGGAGTAATGCTTAAAGCAAGAAGAAAAATGGAGTTTCTCAAAGTTATATATCTATGGAAAGCAGGAATCTGTCTTTCAGAAAGAAAGAGGTAGAAAATTTCTAAGTCTTAACAGAATTTCTCGAGAAATGACATAAACTTTTCGAGAAATGAAAGACTTCTCGCAAAATGCACTTGCACTTCTCGAGAAATGGGTTATCCCTCGAGAAATGCTCTTTCAAAGTCAGAAAAATAGGACTCTGGGATTTCTCGAGAAATCAAGATACTTCTCGAGATATTTGAATAAGTTCTCGCGAAATCAGTATATCTCTCGAGAAATGACGTTCAATTGTCAGAATTCTAGTCTTTATTTTCCGGGATACGACAAGTCAGGTATGCGCATTTTTATTTTCTTTATCTATAAATAAACCTCAAATAATTGTCACATCAAACCAAACTATAAATAGACAATCGAAAAAAATTAAGTTCACGCGAGTTCCTTCGTCTTTCTCTCGTAAAGCCACCGACGGTTCGTCTTCCTCTCACGCGAAATCGAGATTTTTGGTCAGTCGATTCTTGATTTTCTTTCTCTCTCGCATTCACTTGTTCATTCCTCGTGATCTATGGCGCCTCATTCGAAGCCAAAGGTTGGCGTGGGCAGTGAATTAGTGCGAGAAGGCCTAATTACCATCTCAGATGATTTCCAGAACTTGTTTTATCTACTTGAAGCCGCCGGTTTATCCTTTGTTCTAGAGCAGCCATGCAAAGTTTTGTTTAAAGAGGTGGAGGAATTCTTCATTAATGTTAAGGTTCATAAAAGTGGATTGAAGATGAAATCTACTATTGGGAATTGCAAACTCAAGATCACTCCTAAGTCTATTTCCAAACATCTGAAGTTGCCTTTAGTGGAGGAAGAAGATTCTCTGGATGATGATGATTGGTTGAAGGCAGTGACTTTTGTAGGTCTGAAAGCAGCTAAGACTCATCGGAGACAGCAAATGAATGATGTAGGAAAACTTCTAGTGGACATTATTTCCAAGGTAATATTGGGAAATACAGGAAGTCTGGGGTATGTGTCAGTGGATGTATTCAGCTTCGTCACTTCAGTTATCTGTGGAAAGAAGTGCAGCTGGGCAGATGTTGTGTTTACAAAGATCAAAGAGAGCATCTCAAATCCAAACCATGCAAGGATCATTACTCTTTACTTGAGTCAACTTAACCCTCAAGTATTTGACATGTCCAAAGGAACCATCATTCATCACTTGAAGAAGTTGGATGTGTTCACCATCCAAAGGTGGAACATCAGGATTTCTAAGCCTTCAGAGGGTGGACATTCTCAGGGGGAGCCTTCTGGTCCACAGGATGTGCATTCAGCTCCTCCTCCAGATTCTTCAGCACAGCAACAAGCTCCACCATCTCCAAGTCATCTAACATCTCCAGGTCAGCAGCATGTCCCTCCAGCAGCAGATTCAGTTCCTACTCTTACATCAGATAATACTCCATCAGATCAGGTTCCTCCAAGTTCAGAGATTCCTCCTCCTGATGTGGTATTCTCCCCTATATTAAATAATGTGGTGTCTTCTCCTCCTCCTCCTCATGATGTTGCAAAAGAAATTGTTGATGCTAACATAGCAGATGTTCTTCTTGACATTCAGAACACTGTAGTTGATGATGAGCAGAACTCCAGTGATCACCATGCAGGTTCAGGTGCAGATTTTGAATTTCATCATGATGATGATGATGCATCTGTTCACAATACTCCTTCTCCCCCAGCAAATACTGAGGGGGAGCAAGAATCCTATATGGAAATGAGTACAGAAGCACAGGGACAGCCTGTAGTTCAAGCAGATGAGTCTGTGGATCTGTCTTTTCTTCCAGAGAAAAGTACAGTTGTTCTTGAAGAAATCCCTGAACCAGTCCAGCCAGCCCCCATTTCTCCTCTTCTCTTTGCTGACCATGCCCTGCTAGGTCAAATTGAACTGTTACTCCAAAGGCAGAGTGCCAAGATAGATTTATCTTTCAAGGAAGTGCATGCCAGGATAACAGATGTAGAGAAAGCTGTGGATAAAAAGCTGAAAGCCTTCCAAGATAGTTCAGAAGAACTCAAGAGGATTGTCATTCAAGGAGGAAAAGCAGTTGACCACACCTTTGAGGGTGTTGGTAAAGTGTTCGAGCAGATAATTGAAGCCAGAAAGACTCAAGAATCTATGATTAATAAGACTGATGAACACTACTTCAAAATTGTTGATGAGGTAGGGTTGTTCAAAGAATCTGTTCTCCAGACTCTTCCTGTAGAAGTCAGAAAGGGGGAGGACAAGTTGATAGGTTCAATTGATGAGAATTTATTTGCATTCCATAATCATATGAGTGAGAAATTTGATTTACTGTCTCAGGGAGTTCAGAAGCAGGTAGCTTATGTCAATGAATTCACACAAAGGTCTACTGCTTGGCTCCATAGTGAGATCTTTCCAGAATTGGGTATTGACCCTGCTGTTCCCCCTCCTCAGTATGATCTCCCTCCTCAATATCCTTCTGCACAGTATGAGGCTCCTCAATTCTCTCCAAGACAAGATGTGTCTTCTGATGTAGAAGCTGTTTCTTCTAAGTAAGGGACTAGTAAAAGAAAATATGGTGAAGGACCTTCTGCTAAGAGATCAGTTCCTGAATCTAGTTCAGCAGGCTCTGGCAAAGCTGCTGCTACTAATCCTGTGAATTATCCAGAATTATGGAGTCCTATTTCAAAGGCTATTATTCTTGATTCACTCAAATTAGTTGAAGAAGGTGGAATGCCAGTCTAAGACTATTTCAGCAATTCTGAATGGAAACTTTATCAGAACAGCATGATCAAAAGGAGATTACATTACAGAACAAATAAGTACAATGATCCTACAGCTCCTCCAGCTCCTCCAAAGTACCATCCTAAACCTTATGCATATTTCAAAAGACAGGAACAGAAAAGAAGAGACAATGCCAGGGAATGAAGATCATCAAATTCTTTTTGTCATATGCTTGTGTGAACTTTAAGTCATGAGACAATCTGAAAATCTATATATAGTTTTGATTTTGATGTGATAATTATTTTCCTTATATAGATTTAGTTTTTGATGCTCTTTCCTTATCTGTCTCTATTTAATTCCTGGTATATCTTGTTGTGTATTATTTTGTTGCAATTCATCTTGGTAAGTAGGGTTCTGACTTCTACAAATAGGGGGAGATTGTTGGGTATTGTATCCACAATAACCTTGATTTGTAGAAAGTTGACTATGAACCAATATTGAATTGCTTATATATTTGATATGTTTTTCTAGTATTGTCTTGCAGGTTCACTTTGCTAAATGTAAACCAATGTCAGGTCACAGTGGGTCAATGAGCACAGTCTCTTACAATGTAATTCCTCATTGTATGAGATATGGTGTTGACTCATATGTGATCTCTCTATTGGGATGCATTTCTAATTAAGACAAAGGAAGCTAAGGTCTTGGAGGTGCAGCTGTTCTCATAAGAAAAGTTTAAAGAAATTCTTCCAAGTATATTTTTCGAGAATCCAAGTGTATTTCTCGAGAAATCTGAAAAGCTCTCGGAAAATCCTTTGAAACTCTCGAGAAGTTCTTTTCATCTTAAGTCTCCGAAGGAAATCCATATTTCTCGAGAAGCTATCTTCATTTCTCGAGAAGTCTGTAGTGCTCTCGGAAAATCCCTTGATTTTCTCAAAAAGCCTTCTTTGCTGAAATTCTCCGAGAAAATCTTTTCTCTCGAGAAGTTTATCTAATTTCTCGAGAAGTTCTTGTTTCTTCCGAAAAGTTTAGTTTATCTTATTTCTCGAAGAAGATCCTTGTTCTCGAGAAATCCCTTCTTTTCTCGAGAAGCTCTGTCAATTTGTTTGAAAGCTTTGTTTCCGAGATCCAGCCGTGATTTCTCGAGAAGTCTTCTTTCTCTCGAGAAATCTGTTTCTCATTTCTTCAAACTATTTTTACCGACTTCTGTTATCCGTCTGATTGACGAGATTCCCTTTTCTGTCTTAAGGTTTAAATATTCTATTTTAGACCTTCTCCTATAAAAGGCCCTCTATCTTAAGATTTAAGATATATCATTATTCAATTCCGATTCTCTCTCTCTGATTCAAGAAGTCGAAAATTTGCCGTGCGTGTCGCCATCTCTGGAGACTGTTCAGAAGTTCAGATTTCTCGTCTCCAAGTGGAAGAATAGATTCGATCGATCGTTGCTCCATTCTCTCTGATTCTATTGGATCGATTCGAACTCTAGAAGATTAGATCTGGATCAATTTGGATCTTCCTCTTTCATCAAGCCAAAGCCATTCAGGTTTCAAGGAAGAAGAAGAAGAACCCTAAAGAGATTTCTGGATCTGATTATTATTGATAAGTATTGTTTCCTTCATTTCTCAATTGATTGTAGGAGAAGTTTTCTCCGAGTAGTAGGAGCTTTGTTCTCCGAGTTGTAAGAGAAGTATTCTCTGAGGTTGTAGGAGATTTGTCTCCGAGTTGTAGGAGTTTTGACTCCGAGAATTGTATGATCTTTCTTGATCCGAGATTTAGTGAAGTAGTCATTTCTAGCGGTGGTGCTAGATTGGCGAGGCCGGCAAGTGGAGTACCCAAGAACGGGGAACCACTATAAATTTCTTGCTTCGTCGGTGATTTAGGTTAGCAATTAGATATTTCAATATGTATATATATACTTAATATATATATATATATACATATATATACATGTATATAGATACATATATATATATATATATATTTATATGTATATATATGTATATATATATGTAGATATATATGTATAAATATATATATATATGCTTATAATATACTTATATATATGTATATATATGTGTATATATGTATAATATATATATTAAGTATATAGGTATATATACATATATATGTATATATATATGTATAAATATATATATGTATATATATATATATATATGTATATAATATATTTATATTATATATTTATATTATATAAATATATATATGTATATATATGTATATAGGTATATATATATACATATATATATATATGTAGTATATATATATAGTATATATATATGTATATATATATAAATATATGTATATATATGTATATAAGTATATATATATGTATATTAAGTATATATGTATACATATATATATATATATATATTTATATATATATATGTATATAAGTATATATATATATATATATATGTATATATATATATGTATATATAAATATGTATATATATGTATATATGTATAAAAGTATATATGTATATATATATGTATATATATATGTATATATATATACGTATATATATATATATGTATATATATATATATATAAGTATATATATATTAAGTATATATAAGTATATATATAAGTATATAGGTATATATACATATATATACATATATATATACATATATTTAGATATATATGTATATATATATATATAAACTTAATATTACATATATACATATATATATACATATTTTTATACATATATACATATATACATAAATATATACATATATACATATATACATAAATATATACATATATATATACTTAATATATATACATATATATATACATATATACATATATATACAGATATATATATATACATATATATATACATATATATATATATATTTATATATA
Source organism: Dactylorhiza incarnata (assembly GCA_033032865.1). Lineage (NCBI taxonomy): Eukaryota > Viridiplantae > Streptophyta > Magnoliopsida > Asparagales > Orchidaceae > Dactylorhiza > Dactylorhiza incarnata. The sequence continues at coordinate 9,975 of JAWHQI010002879.1, forward strand.
TACGTATATATATATATGTAAATTTATACATATATACATATATATATATACTTATTGTTGGGTATTGTATCCACAATAGCCTTGATTTGTAGAAAGTCAACTTTGAACCAAGATTGAATTGTTTGTGTATTTGATATGTTTTTCTAGTAATGCTCTTGCAGGTTCACTTTGCTAAGTGTAGACCAATGTCAGGTCACAATGGGTCAATAAGCACAGTCTCATGCAATGTAATTCTTCATTGTGTGAGGTATGGGGTTGACTCATGTGTGGTCTCTCAATTGGGATACACTTTATGATCAAGACATTAAAGGTTCAAAGCTTAGGTGTGCAGCATTGGCCTGAAGACAAAAGAAGAAATTTCTCTAAGTAAACTTTTCGAGAAGTAAGGAGATTTTCCGAGAAGTCTTTCTGTGCTTTCGAAAAGTCCTTATGCTTTTTCGAGAAGAGTTGTTTCAGATGTTTCTCGAGAAGTTGTTGAAATTTCCGAGTAGTTTCTTGTATTTCTCGAGATGTCTTTGTTCTCTCGAGAGGTCTTATTTGCTTTCGGGAAAAGCTCTTTTGCAGGTGTTTTCGAGAAGTCTGTCTCAGCTCAGCTTTCGAGAAATCTTTTATCTCTCGAGAAGTATTCTTGTTTTCGAGAACTCTCTGGTTCTTTCGAAAAATCTTCTTCTCTGAAGGATGTTCTCGTAATTGTTCTGAAGCTTTCGAGAAGTTTTCTTTATTTTCGAGAAGTCCTGTATCTCTCGAGAAGTTCTGTCATAAATCTTTGATCTCTCTTTCTAAAGCTGTTTTTCGAGAACTAGTCGTTTCTCTCGAGAAGTCTTGGAATTCTCGAGAAGTCTAGTCCTTTCATTTCTCGAAAACTTTGTCTTCCTGTTTTGACGACAAGTCCTTTCCGTCAATTTGACGTGACGTCTTTCCTCGTCTTAAGGTGAAATCGTTAGGATGTCATCTATATAATGATTGCTCCTTAAGATTGAGTTAACAAGTTTTTGAGATTCATAAGATCAGAGTTCGTATTTTTCCTAACCCTAATCTGGTCCAAGATTGTCGTCAAGTGCCGCGCATCGCCATCGTTGGAATTCAATCGTGGGTTATCTGAAATCGTCTTCAAGTGGAAGAGGAAGGTCAATCGATCATTGCCTTACACGTTCTGATTCTATCGGATTGATCAAGACCTTAGAAGATCTGATTTGTGCCGTTTCGATTCTTCATCTTCTACATCAAGCCGAAGTCATTTCTGTCGCAAGAAGAAAAGAAGATCTTCATCAAATTATTCAGATCTGATTGTGATTTGTTAAGTATAATCTCATTATCAATTTTATATTTGATTGTAGGAGAGATTGTTCTCCGAGTTGTAGGAGAGGTGATCTCCGAGTTGTAAGAGAGGGTTCTCTCTGATTTTGTAGGAGATTGATCTCCGAGTTGTAAGAGTTTTGACTCTGAGATTTGTAGGATCGTTCTTGATCCGAGATTTAGTGAAGTAGTCAAGTCTAGCTGTGGTGCTAGATTGGCGAGGCCGGCAAGTGGAGTACCCAAGATCGGGGAACCACTATAAAATTCTTTGTCGTCTGTGGTTGTGGTTTGCTTTTTTGTGCGTTCTTTATTTTCAAGATTTTCAATTCCGCAAAAGACGCTGTTATCACCTATTCCCCCCCCCCCCCCCCCCTAGGTGATTTTGGTGGGCAACTAGATATTTCAATTGGTATCAGAGGCAGGTTGTTCTTAAAAGGTTAACACCTTGAACAAGATCTTTTCACTCTTTTTGCCTTCAAATCATGGAAAAGTGCAAGGAATCGTCTTCGTTGAAATTGCCTATATGCACAAAGGCTAACTTTCCTATGTGGAAAGAAAGAGTCAGATTTTATATGGAAGCCGCAGACCCAAGAATCTTCCAAGTTGTGGAAGAAGGACCTCATGTGCCAATGACTGCCTCAACAGTCAATCCTACGGTTCAAGTACCAAAGAAAATGATGGACTTAACAAAGGATGAGATAGCTCTTGTTGCTCTTGACAAGAAGGCTAAAAACATAATTGCAAGTGCAGTGGACGATTCCATGTTGCAAAACTTAATTCACTGCAAATCAGCCAAAGAGATGTGGACATCTTTAATTGTTCTAATGGAAGGTACTGACGAGGTAAGAGAAGATAGAAGATCTCTACTTTATCAAGAGTACGAGGCGTTCAAGCAGAATAAGAAGGAGTGCATTGCTGATGCGTACGAAAGATTCTTCAAGATAGTCAATGGTTTGAGGAACTACGACAGGGAGTTCACAAACGGTGAACTAAATGACAAATTCTTGCGTTCCCTAACGAAAGACTGGGATAGCAAAATTGTTGCTATTAGAGAATTTGGAAAGCTGCCAAGTCTAGAACCTCAAAATCTGTTCGGGAAGCTGTTGTCTCATGAATTACAAATGAACATCCGAAAGTCTGAAGAGGATGTAAATTGAGCTTCAAGCAAAGAAAGTCCCTTAGCTTTGAAGGCAGAGAATTCAAAGAAGAGCAAAGCAGTGATACCGATCAGAGAAAAGGAATCTGATATTGAAGAAGAATCGGAAGCCAGCTCCTCCTGTTCCGAACTGTCTGATGGGGAGTTCTCTTTAATCTCCCGTCAGTTTAAGAAACTGCTGAACAAGCGGAGGCACATGAACAACAAGCCGTCTTCCTCGGATCATAAATATTCTCGTCGTGATGGCGAATATCACAGGAAGGGCTCAAGCAATAATGACAGGTATAAATCCAAACAGAACAAACATATTTCTTCTGACATTATTTGCTATTGTTGTAATAAGCCAGGGCACATGATTGCTGAATGCCCTTATAAAAAGAAGGAGGGTGGAAGAAAAGAAGAAAAGAAATCCACTCACAGAAAAAGGAAGACTGAAAAGAGTCTAGTCGCTAAAAAGAACAAAACTTTAAGTGACAGTGACTCGGAAAAATCAAGTAGTGAAGAAGAAGCCTACTTCGGGTTGATGGCTATGACTGATGATGAAGAAGAACCTCCATATACTGGGAAGGTAAATTCTCACACTATGCTATCTGATTCGGATTATGCTTCTGCTGAACAAAAAGATTATCTCTCTGATGATGAATCTAAACTCATGACCCAATACACCGAAATGCTCAAGAGCTTTGACAAGTGCCGAAGGATTGTCAAATCTCAGACCAAGGAAATTATGTCTCTTAAGGAAATGGAAACCAATTTGAGAAAGGAAGTTGAACAACTTTCTTCCTTCAAAGAGGAAGTCCAAGTCTTAAAAGACAAGATCAAAAGCTCGGATGAGCTCCTTGATCGGAGAGCGAACTCTATCAAAGTTTTGGAAGAACAGCTAGCCGCTGAACGAAAGCTAGTTGAAAAGTTTTCACAACCCAAAACAATTCTTCCGCTCATTGATAGATTCACTGCTCAAACAAGTACTAGTGGATTAGGTCATGTGGCAGGTCCTAGTAACACTACTAAGGGCACACATGCCAATAAGAAATTCATGAATGCTAAGAAGGCCTCCATTGAAGAGAAAGGGAAAGCCCATCAAAAACATGTACCATTTCAGAAAGTTATTTTTCCCTCAAACATTTATGACATGCAAAGCACTTATGGTCACTTGACCCGACCAATTAAGTTTGGACCTGTCAATGACTATAAGGGATGGACTAGTCCTCGAAACTTCGAAGATAGTGTTTTCAAAGCATCTCATGAAGAGATAAATTTAAGAGATTATGGTCCTTATGTTCACGGACATAATGAGAAGAAAGCACCAATAGTAAAGACTATTGTACCTAAGCCAGAGGAGAAAGCATTACCCTGTGTATGCTGTACTCATGAAACATACTCATCCAGAAGGATTGCTCCTGCCAAAATCAACGTTCAAAGAATTAAGCAGGAAAATATTAAGAGAAAGTACAACAGGTTTAACTGTTGGTGTTGCGGCAAAATAGGTCACTTTGCCGTAGACTGTTGGTTCAATTTCACATATTCCAAGAGACCACAAATTAACAATGCAAGAAAGACCACTCGCAATATTAATGCTCCTCGTGGTACTCAACTAACAAGGGACCAAGGACCCAAAGTAGTTTGGGCTCCTAAGGCAAAATAATTTGTTTTTGCAGGTATGTCCAAAGGCCATCAAAAATCCTATCTGGTATTTGGACAGTGGTTGTTCTCGGCACATGACCGGGACTAGAAGTCTACTGCAAAATTTTACTCCAGTTGAGAATGGACCAAAAGTTATTTTTGGGGGATCAGACCGTGGAGTTACAAAAGGCTATGGTATGATTTCTAATGGCAATGTATCTTTCTTAGATGTGGCTTATGTGGAAGGATTAGAACATAATCTGATAAGTATAAGCCAACTCTGTGATAAAGGATACATAGTTGATTTTTGTAAAGACAAGTGTTTGATAAAGTCGGCAGAAAATTCTGAAACAATTCTATCAGGCACTCGTCATAGGACTATTTTCTGTTTAAATTTTATTTGTTTATCATCTTCTACACCAGTATGTCTTTTAGCAAAAGATAGTGCATCTCTTGCTGATCAATGGCATAAGAGATTAGCACATATAAACTTCAAAACTATAAATAAGTTGTTTTCACAAAACTTAGTACGTGATGCACCATATGTTAAGTGCATTAAAGATAGACCTTGTCATGCTTGTGTAAAAGGCAAGCAAACAAGAGCTACCTTTAAAAGCATCATAGGCAAAGATTCAACTAGGTGTTTGCATCTACTTCATATGGACTTGTTTGGTCCTTTGCAAATTAGAAGTTTAGGAGTAAGTCTTTTACATTAGTTATTGTAGATGATTACTCACGTTTCACATGGGTATTCTTTCTTAAACACAAGTCAGATACGTTTGCCATTTTCACTAAGTTTGTCAAGCAAATCTAGAACGAATTTGAATGCACCGTGGTCAAAATCAGAAGTGACCATGGAACAGAATTTGAATCCGGGGCTATGACAGATTTTTGTGAAAGTCTAGGTATCTTTCATGAGTTTTCCTCACCTCGAACTCCACAACAAAATGGGGTAGCTGAGAGAAGGAATAGAACACTCATTGAGGCTTGCAGAACAATGTTGAGTGACACTTCTCTACCCGAATATCTTTGGGCTGAAGCCGTCAACACTGCATGCCACGTGCAAAACAGAGCACTCATAAACAAAAACCATGAAAAGACTCCTTATGAACTACTAAAAGGCAAGAGACCAACCATTTCTTATTTTAGAATCTTTGGCTACAAATGCTTTGTACTTAATAATGGAAAGCATTACAAAACTAAGTTTAGCGAAAAGAGCTTTGAAGGCATTTTCGTAGGCTATAGCAGTCATAGTAAAGCTTATCGTATTTTTAATAAGAAAACTCTGGTTGTAGAAGAGTCTATTAATGTTGTATTTGATGAGACGAGCATGCTTCAAAGCAGCTCTTCTAGTTCTTCTATTGAAGTTGCAGGTTCAAAGTTGCAAGATACACACTTGCATAAGCCAGTTAAAGACGACGCTCAAACCTTCGTCAAAATCTCTCCTCTAACCTTAGCTGAAGAGGAAGATCACCATGACGAAGAGCCAACTCCAGTGGGAGAATTTGTTCCAGTTGAAGAAGAAGTAGTTCCCGTTGTTCCAAGCGATGCGAGAAATCTTGAATTTAGACACATGAGGGATCACCCTATTGATCAGATCATAGGAGATCCTCATGATGGCATTAGAACAAGAAGAGGTACTACTAACGAAAATTTGCACTTGAGCTTTCTTTCACAGGTAGAACCAAAGAAATTTCAAGAAGCAAATGAAGACCCACACTGGATTATTGCAATGGAAGAAGAATTAAACCAATTCAAGCGTTGCAAGGTCTGGACACTTGTTCCAAAGCCTAAGGATAAGAACATAATTGGAACAAAGTGGGTGTACAGAAACAAGTTGGACGAAGATGGAACAATCATCAAGAATAAAGCAAGACTTGTAGCAAAAGGCTATAGACAGGAAGAAGGGATCGACTTCGATCAAACTTATGCTCCGGTAGCAAGGCTTGAAGCGATCAGAATGTTCTTAGCCTTTGCTGCATTCAAGGGTTTCACCGTATATCAAATGGATGTCAAGTCAGCATTCCTCAACGGAAATATCAAAGAAGAAGTATACGTGGAACAACCTCCAGGTTTTATCAATCCAGACTTTCCCAATCATGTTTATTTATTACAAAAAGCTTTATATGGCTTAAAACAAGCTCCTCGAGCTTGGTATGAGACGCTGTCTAACTTCCTTCTTGAGAACAAGTTCACAAGAGGAAAGATAGATAAGACATTATTTCTTAGGGAAGTAAAAGGCAAGATTTTGCTAGTGCAAATCTATGTTGATGACATTATTTTTGGCTCAACCGATGACAACCTTTGCAAGAAGTTTTCAAAACTTATGCAAGGGAGGTTTGAAATGAGCAGTATGGGCGAGCTGAAATATTTCTTAGGACTTCAAGTGAAACAATCTGAAGATGGAATTTTCATCTCACAGACAAAATTCACCAAGGAGTTAATTAAGAAATTCGGAATGGAGAGTGCAACCTCCATGAGGACTCCAATGAGCTCAGCTATGTCTCTGAACAAGGATGAGAAAGGGAAACCTTTTGATGAAACCAAATACAGAAGCATAATTGGCTCTTTGCTCTACCTTACTGCCAGTAGACCTGACATAATGTTTTCTACATGTGTATGTGCTAGATATCAGGTGAACTCTAAGGAATCTCACTACACTGCTGCAAAGCGAATCTTGAGATACCTTAAAGGCACACCAAATCTTGGCTTATGGTACCCAAGAAGTAATGATAGCGAACTTATAGGCTATTCAGATGCAGATTTTGCAGGTAGCAGAGACGACAGGAAAAGCACTTCCTGGAACATGCCAATTTCTCGGAAGAAGACTTATTTCCTGGAGTAGCAAGAAGCAGAATTGTGTTGCAATTTCAACCGCCGAGTCAGAATATATTTCTGCAGGCAGTTGTTGCGCACAACTTCTATGGATCAGGAACCAGCTTCAAGATTATAATTTGAAGATAAAGAAAATTCCAATGTTTTGCGACTCCTCTAGCGCAATTGCTATAGCAAATAATCCGGTCTCACACAGTCGGACAAAGCATATCGAATTAAGATATCATTTCATCCGAGAGCATGTGGAGAATGGGGATATCAACTTAAGTTATGTCTCTACAGATAAGCAAATAGCAGATATATTCACGAAGCCGCTGGATGAGACCAAGTTCTCTTTCTTCAAGACGGAACTTGGAATGCTCAACATGGAATAATGATCAAACAAAGGAAAAGGGAAGAAGAGGATCATCATTTGGAGACAAGAAAAACTAAAGAAGGAAAATTCAAGTCATTATTAAACTTCTCGAGAAATGAAGTTAATGTCTCGAGAAATGACTTGCTGTTGTTTGAAGATAAAATTTTTCGAAAAACTTGACATCATCTCTCGAAAAATGAACTCACACTTCTCGAGAAATGGGTTATCCCTCGAGAACTTTAATTATCTTTCGGAAGAAGATCGACAAAGTTCAGAGACTTCTCGAGAACTTTAACAACCTCTCGAAAAATATCTTATACTTTTCGAAATCATTACTTTCAATTCTCGAGAATACGAAGAGCCAGGTACGCGTGAACTTTATTTTCTTTAACTTAATTAAAACCAAATTAATTGTCACATCAGAATCACACTATAAATAGAGTCTCAAAATGAATTAAGAGGTCACGCGAAGTACTTCCATTTCCTCTCGAAAAGTGTCGTCGGTTCATCTCCTCTTACGCAAAATCGACGTTCCAGTTCGCCCTCAGAAGGATCTTTTCTAGTTCCAGCCCTCATTTCAAGTTCTCCTCTCGATCAATGGCTCCGTCAGGAAAACCTAAGATTGGAGTCGGCAGTGAACTCGTGCGAGAAGGTCTCCAGTCTATGTCAGATGAGTTTCAAAACCTTTTTTATCTGTTAGACGCAGCAGGACTGTCATTCGTACTAGAACATCAATGTCGAATTCTATTTCAAGAGGTAGAGGATCTGTTTATCAATGTAAAAGTTCACAAAAACGGAAATAGGATGAAATCTATGGTTGGAAATTTCAAAATCAAGATTAATCCAAAATCTCTTTCCAAGTATTTGAAAGTTCCATTGGAAGAAAATGAGGATACTCTAAGTAATGAGGATTGGGCTCATGCCCTAATCTTTTGTGGGTTAGATAAAGGAACTTCAATCATTCGTAGACAAAAGATGAGCGATGTTGGAAAATTGTTAGTGGACATTATTTCAAAGGTCTTACTATGTCATACTGGCAGCCTGGGTCATGTCTCTTCAGATGTTTTCAGTTTAGTAGCAATAGTGGTTTGTGGAAAAAGGTTCAGCTGGGCAGACTTTTTATTCAATAAGATCAAAGAAAGCATTTTGAGCCCCAATTTTGCAAGAATCCTGACACTCTATTTAAATCAGCTTGATCCAGTTGTGTTTGACATGTCCAAAGGAGCTATTATTCATCATTTGAAGAAGGTAGATGTTGTCACAATGAAGAGGTGGAATATCAGAATTAATAAGCCAGCTGCAGGTGCAGGTCCCCTGGGGGAGCCTATTACTTCAGCTCAATCAGTTCCTGAATTTGAAGCTCCTGCTCCTCCTCCTCCAGAAACATCAGCAACTCCAGCTCCACCTCCAGCTCAACTCAGTTCATTTCCAGATCCAGATCCATCTCCAACTCCACAAGACACCATTCCTTCAGCAGAACCAAATACAGTTCCTTCTCCATCAGCTCAGGATCCTTCAGAACAAGTTCCTTCAGATCTAGCTCCTTCCAAAACTCCATCAATCCCAGATGATCAAGTCTTGTCAGATACTCCTATGGAAACTACTGTTCTTTCACAAGATCAAGGGGATCATTTCTCACCTCCTCCAGCTTTTGATGAAGACAGAATTGATTCCACCATAGCAGATGTGGTAGGTGAAATACTTAAAGGTGCTGATGATGTGCTTAGCACTAGTGACCACATGGGTAAGTCAGGAGCAGATTTTGATTTTACTCTAGAAGGAGATGATGTTTCAGTGCATGATTCATCTCCTCCCCCAGTACATATTGAGGGGGAGCAAGATCCTTGCTCAGAAACAAACAAGGAAGCTCAGGAAAAGCTTGTTGTTTTATCTCCTGTGAAGCTCCTGAGTTCAGTTGTTCTTGAAGATCTACCAGAAGAAGCTCTGCCAATCCCTCCTCCTCCATCTCTTTTTGATGAACATTCAATTCTTGGTAAAATTGAACTTATGCTTCAAAGACAAAGTGCCAAAATAGATTACTCCTTCAAAGAAGTTCATGCAAGAATATCTGATGTTGAAAAGGAAATGTCAAAGAAGTTGAAAGAATTCAAAACCAGTTCAGATCAACTAAAAGAGGTTGTTATTCAGGGAGGAAAGGCTATTGATCACACCATAGAGGGTGTAGCCACAGTGCTAGCTGAAGTTATTCAAGTAAGAAAAACTCAAGAAAACATGGCTTCAAGGGCTGAAGATAATACTTTCAAAGTTATTGATGAAGTTGGCCAGTTTAAGGAATCTATTCTCCAAACCCTCTCTGTAGAAGTCAGAAAGGGGGAGGACAAGTTGATAGGATCAATTGATGAGAATTTATTTGCATTTCATAATCATATGAGTGAGAAGTTTGATCAACTGTCTCAGGGAGTCCAGAAGCAGGTAGCTGATGTCAAAGAATTCACTCAAAGGTCTACCACTTGGCTTCATAGTGAGATCTTTCCAGACTTGGGCATTGACCCTGCTGTTCCCCCTCCTCAGTTTGAGCCTCCTCAGTTCTCTCCAAGACAAGCTGTGTCTTCTGATGTAGATGTTGCTTCTTCTAAGCAAGGTTCAAGAAAAAGAAAATATGGTGAAGGACCTTCTGCTAAGAGATCAGTTCCTGAATCTAGTTCAGCAGGCTCTGGCAAAGCTGCTGCTACTGATCCTGTGAATTATCCAGAGATTTGGAGTCCTATTTCAAAGGCTATTATTCTTGATTCACTCAAATTAGTTGAAGAAGGTGGTATGCAAGTTCAAGACTATTACAGCTCTTCTGAATGGAAACTTTATCAAACCAGCAAGACCAAAAGGAGATTACATTACAGGACAAATAAGTACAATGATCCTACAGCTCCTCCAGCTCCTCCAAAGTACCATCCCAAACCTTTTGCATACTTCAGAAGACAGGAACAGAAAAGAAGAGATAATACCAGAGATTGAAGATCATCAAATTCTATTGTCATATGCTTGTGTGAACTTTAATTCATTAGACAATCTCAAATCTTAAATCTAAATATAGTTTTTGATTCTGATGTGACAATCATGTTCTTATATTTAGATATTGCTCTCAATGTTCTTTCTAGTATGTTCTTTTTATATTTAATATGGCTACAATTCATCTTGGTAAGAAGGGTTCTGACTTCTACAAATAGGGGGAGATTGTTGGGTATTGTATCCACAATAGCCTTGATTTGTAGAAAGTCAACTTTGAACCAAGATTGAATTGTTTGTGTATTTGATATGTTTTTCTAGTAATGCTCTTGCAGGTTCACTTTGCTAAGTGTAGACCAATGTCAGGTCACAATGGGTCAATAAGCACAGTCTCATGCAATGTAATTCTTCATTGTGTGAGGTATGGGGTTGACTCATGTGTGGTCTCTCAATTGGGATACACTTTATGATCAAGACATTAAAGGTTCAAAGCTTAGGTGTGCAGCATTGGCCTGAAGACAAAAGAAGAAATTTCTCTAAGTAAACTTTTCGAGAAGTAAGGAGATTTTCCGAGAAGTCTTTCTGTGCTTTCGAAAAGTCCTTATGCTTTTTCGAGAAGAGTTGTTTCAGATGTTTCTCGAGAAGTTGTTGAAATTTCCGAGTAGTTTCTTGTATTTCTCGAGATGTCTTTGTTCTCTCGAGAGGTCTTATTTGCTTTCGGGAAAAGCTCTTTTGCAGGTGTTTTCGAGAAGTCTGTCTCAGCTCAGCTTTCGAGAAATCTTTTATCTCTCGAGAAGTATTCTTGTTTTCGAGAACTCTCTGGTTCTTTCGAAAAATCTTCTTCTCTGAAGGATGTTCTCGTAATTGTTCTGAAGCTTTCGAGAAGTTTTCTTTATTTTCGAGAAGTCCTGTATCTCTCGAGAAGTTCTGTCATAAATCTTTGATCTCTCTTTCTAAAGCTGTTTTTCGAGAACTAGTCGTTTCTCTCGAGAAGTCTTGGAATTCTCGAGAAGTCTAGTCCTTTCATTTCTCGAAAACTTTGTCTTCCTGTTTTGACGACAAGTCCTTTCCGTCAATTTGACGTGACGTCTTTCCTCGTCTTAAGGTGAAATCGTTAGGATGTCATCTATATAATGATTGCTCCTTAAGATTGAGTTAACAAGTTTTTGAGATTCATAAGATCAGAGTTCGTATTTTTCCTAACCCTAATCTGGTCCAAGATTGTCGTCAAGTGCCGTGCATCGCCATCGTTGGAATTCAATCGTGGGTTATCTGAAATCGTCTTCAAGTGGAAGAGGAAGGTCAATCGATCATTGCCTTACACGTTCTGATTCTATCGGATTGATCAAGACCTTAGAAGATCTGATTTGTGCCGTTTCAATTCTTCATCTTCTACATCAAGCCGAAGTCATTTCTGTCGCAAGAAGAAAAGAAGATCTTCATCAAATTATTCAGATCTGATTGTGATTTGTTAAGTATAATCTCATTATCAATTTTATATTTGATTGTAGGAGAGATTGTTCTCCGAGTTGTAGGAGAGGTGATCTCCGAGTTGTAAGAGAGGGTTCTCTCTGAGTTTGTAGGAGATTGATCTCCGAGTTGTAAGAGTTTTGACTCTGAGATTTGTAGGATCGTTCTTGATCCGAGATTTAGTGAAGTAGTCAAGTCTAGCTGTGGTGCTAGATTGGCGAGGCCGGCAAGTGGAGTACCCAAGATCGGGGAACCACTATAAAATTCTTTGTCGTCTGTGGTTGTGGTTTGCTTTTTTGTGCGTTCTTTATTTTCAAGATTTTCAATTCCGCAAAAGACGCTGTTATCACCTATTCCCCCCCCTAGGTGATTTTGGTGGGCAACTAGATATTTCAATTATATATATATATATATATATGCTTATAATATACTTATATATATACATATGTATATATACTAATATATATATATATGTATATATACATATGTATATATATAAGTATATTATAAGCATATATATATATATATATATA
>JAWHQI010002880.1:0-22189 GCA_033032865.1 Dactylorhiza incarnata
CCGAGGCCGGTCTCAGGCACCAAAATCCCCTGCGAATGGTCAGAACAAATGCAGGGTAAGGGACAGGAACTGAACAGAGACAGGAGGAATCCTCATACCTGCGTCCCAGGGGTCCGGAAGAGTATCCGCCGGTGGAGTGTTCGCCGGTGGAGTATTCGCCAGAGACTCCGAGGCAGTCTCGCCTCTCTGACGATTCAGCCGAATCGCCTTGGCTCGAGCGAGAGACATAGGTGGCACTCGGATCCTGCTTAGACATCAGCCAGGGAGCAAATTTGGCTGCCTTAGGTGCAGTTAAGCTTGAGCCGCAGCCAGCGCTGCATCATCTCCTCCGCGAGAGGGGTCTCGCGGAAGGCTTGTGGGAAGACATTGATATCGGTAAAAGGCTAAGGGAGAGATGAAGCTCCGAACATGAAGAGATATATATAGGGCAACGGTGGGACCCACAGAATCTTATGGGTCCAGTCAGCCAGCACTCACCGAATACCGGTTGGACTGTTCTTTCCGAGCGTAGGAACCGCTCGCAAAGAGCGGGGATTGTGTACAACCCGTATTCGCCGAGTGGGTCCCACAGGCCAACTGGCGAGACCTAGGCCAGTCAGATCATTCGCCCCGGCTCAGGCAGGTGAAAATACCCATGGGTTAGTGGGGGTAAGCTGCAGGAGAGGGGAGTTAGGCGAGTGGTGCCCTCGCGGACCACTCACCCGGAAGTGTGGGCATTCGCCCAGCTAAGCGGGTGCCCAGCGAGTGGTGCCCTCACGGACCACTCGCCCAAGATGATTTGAGGAGGAAATGACCATAATACCCCTTGTGGGCTGCAAATAGCCCTTCGGAACAGCGGAGTTAGGCTATTAGCAGACCAATTGGGGTGCGGTTAGTAAACTAAAAGGCGGATTCATGTTATTTGCAGACCAGCCTAGAAAAATTCTATAAATAGACCCTAAGGGCACCTTGGAGGAGATCCGATTGGAGAGAATCCTCTCCTCTAGGCTAGTTTTGTCGGCAGCCAGTGCCTCAAGGTGCCCGGTTGAGCTTTGGTTTGGGAGGGGAAGCTCTCTAAGATCTTCCGGTGTGTGGCGGGACCTCCTCGCTTCAGCCTTGGGTCTATTCCTATTCTCACATCCACCATCAAGAGAGTCTATGAGGGAGAAATAAGTATCGGCTACACCCCCAGTGGTCCGAACTCAAGAGACCATTGCCTGGTTTCACATAGACAAATAAAATAAATAAAAACGAATTAAACTTGACTTGGAAAAATAAAAATGCAGAAAAAATAAGATAACTCTACTGGGTTTATTGTCTCCCCAACATGACTTATTCAGGCCTTAAAATATTCTAGATTATTGGCCTGTGAAAGATAAAGTGACAGGTACTGCCTTAATATCCGTTGCGGTAATGGGTACCGATCGAAATAACACAGTTACTCCCCTCTCCTGAATAATTCCTGAAATTCACAGGTAAGAAAAAAAATAAGAGAAGGAGGAGGTCTGCTCCTCACTCATCTCATCAAAATATATATCATTGTCTAGCAAGGGTGTCATTCGTCCTCAGGGACAATACATGGGGAGAAGGCAACAAGTAGAGCTGCCTCAATGAAGGAGAGATCAACCTCCTCACAAAAGGGGATGCTCGCCGCATCAAATTGAGCTTGTTGCTCCCTATCCTCCTGATGCACCTGCGACTCATCACTTGTATAGACTTAGATGGCGAAGGGGTTTTAGGAAATAAATTAGAAGAAAGACTTAAATAATTGAAAATCATGGGAGTGGTCCCGTCTCACTCCCAACAGGCTCCAAAACACGAACACTACTATCGACATCCAAGGCGGGGCAAGAGATATCAGAGGCTATAGGAGTCACACAAGCGACATTGGCATCGTCAACAAGTGAGGAAGTGGGATGCTTCCTCAACCAGTGAGATATCCTCGTCGAACTTTTGCGATTCGACTACATCTTCGTAACCTTGCCATGTTGGATGGCTAAAGCAGGATCAACGGAAATGAGTGTAGAAAGAGTTATGCAAAGAGGAACTGTGTCAACCGCAATATCAGAGAACATGTGTATTGGTTCCTCGTGGGTGAATCCAAAAGAGATGATGAATGCGTGTGGAGAGGAGGTATCACCATGTTATTGCACCGATCATCGAAAAATATAATAGAAAATCCGCAATACTCCCCCATAGACAAGGTGGTACAGCGTATGGATCATCAGAGGTAGAAGGAACGTCATGCGTAAGGAGAGACTTCGCAATAGCCCCCCGCATACAAGGTGGATAAGCAGATAGACTAATTTCAATATACGACCCCTTCTCCTCCTCCCTTTTACGTTGAAGTGCAGCGCACTCTTTTTAAAACGTGGTTGGTGCTATGACAGAACATGCATTGTTCCTCATTTCTTCTCGGCCTTTGAGGGGTCGGGCTGAAATTAAGGAACGATACTTGTTGTAGGTGCGTAATTATAAAAATTAGGCTCGCCATATGACATATCATATGATATTGGTGCTCCGTAAGGTGACTCATATGACGAATAACCAAGGTCTCCTATATAACAATCATCACTATTATGATTATAAGACCCGCACCATCGACATTGAGAGTAAGAAAACATGATGATGTATGAGTGGATTTACAAATTAAAATGATGCAGAAACTAGCTGTACAAATTCAAAACCACTATTGAGGTCCGCTTAAAAATTTAAAATAACAATGAAAAGAGATTAAAAAAAACAACTTCACAATTAATTTCTCAAATAAAAGAACAAAAACTTGAGCTCTAAATACTCAAGGTTTACTAATATTGCAAGAAAACATTAAATTAGTTTACACTTCCCCGCAGCGGCGCCAAAAACTTGATACGCGAAAAGCGGATATATAATTAAGCAAGTGCACGTGTCGGTTCAAGTAATAAAGTGTAAGTAAAGTATCGTTCCCACGAGGAAGTGTCGAATCTAACGCTTGCAATTACTAGCTTAACATTTTCTTTAATCCCAGTTGATTAATTAAGGTGATTTAAGTTAACAACGAAAAAAAATCAAATCTAGTTTCTATAATAACTACTTAGAAGTTCTTTTAAATCAGTTGAGGAAAATAGTCTCGTACATTGCTTTCCTTTGCTTAATGTGGTGATTTCTTAAAATGATTTGATATGAATGCTAAAATACTATCTTGCAACGATTTGAAAGTGGATCGCGTTATCTCTCGATATCCTGAATCCGTTATCCCTTATTCTCCTAGTTATCTCTAACTTAGGCAACAATAAAGTATAACATCAAGTACACAAATCAGTGTTGCTACCGAGAAGACGAAATCTCTTTCTCCCTTCTACAATATATTAAATTTATGATACACTTACGCTACTCCTCTCTCGAATCTTGCAGCGCAGTATAAAGACGGGAACTTAGGTGAAATAATTACGCAACTCCTCTCTCGAATCTCGCCGCGCAATAATAGACATTCATCTAGCCTGACTCATCTCTCGAATCTTGCCAAGCAATTTAAAGATGAAAACTTAAGCCAAAATTTCCAAGACAAAATCATAAATTTGATAAAGATAGTATTTCAAACATCCACAAGAAAATTAACATTAAAACATCACATCAAATCAAAGTACTCACAACATACAAAACTAGAGAATTAGTTCATCACGAAGATCAAACACAACGAAATTAGATAGATCTTACAAGACATGATGTTTAGAAATCTAAACGCTGCAGGAAAATCCACTTGATCTTGTGCAAATCCCTCTTGATGAAGATCTGGTGCAGCCCCTCTTGTTCCTCACGCCATTCCAATTTTCCCTCTCGATTTTTCTGAATAACTCCTATTTCTCTCTCTTCTGCCCTTTTATGGTCGTGATTTTCCAAGGAATATGTTAACTGCTGAATAGATGCATCCCCACGTCCATGTAACTTCCAAATTGGACTAATTTCGGGTTTAAAACTTTTGAAATCCGCCAAAATGTTGCAACATATATTTCTAAACTGCGAAATATGTGCAACATTTCTGTATTTCTCTTCTGTATTTAACAGCAACTTATATGTTACAACATAGTTTTCTGAACTGCAAGATATGCTGCAACATAATTTTCTGTACTTAATAAATTTCTTTGTCATTGATTCTCCAAGATCGATACTTCAGGATTTCTGCGCAATAATATATAAAATGGCGATAATACCCAATCTCTCAACAAAACACTATATTACTCATGTTAATAACATTTCAACTCATAACTATCAAATATTTTGACAAAAATGATATCAATTAAAGTACAAGATACTTCTTTTTGGGAAGTTATCAGTAATGTGATGACCTTCACTTTCCCTGAAGAACAACGTGTGATCAGCGTTGGTCTGCCGAATATCCCATCCCTCATGGTCTTCCTGAATCGATCAAACCACGAGCGGGTGACTGCTTCAAGCCATAGAGTGACTTCTTCAGTCTACATACTTTACCTTTGGTCTCAGCGGTCTCGACCCCGGTGGTATTTCCATGTACACTTCCTCGGTTAGCTCTCCATGAAGGAAGGCATTCTTCACATCTAGTTGATGCATTCTCCATCCACCATTTGCTGTTAAGCTTATCAAAATTCTGACCGTGCTCATCATCTTGGACACGGGTGCAAAAGTCTCGTCGTAATCTATGTCATAGGTCTGACAGTATCCCTTTGCAATTAGTCGAGCCTTGTAGCGCTCGATAAGTCCATCCGGGTTCTGTTTTAAGGAGAAGACACACCTGCATCCAACGGCCCTCTTGTTGTCAGGTAGATATGCGTGCTCCCAAGTTTTGTTCTTCTCAAGGGCTCTCATCTCCTCCTTCATCGCTGCTTTCCATTTTGGATCAGTCTTGGCAACTTGCCAATTGTTAGGTACAGTAACACTATCTAACGAGGCGACGAATGCTCCATGAGAAGGGGAAATATTATTATAAGAAACAAATGACGCAAGGTCCCAGCCGTATCTGTCAGTAGGATTGCCCGTATTGCTGTGTATCTCCGTCAGACAGTGACGGTAGCGGAAGAGGGGGTAAGGGAAACGATCTCACCGGAACAAGACTGTGGAGCTGGAGGTGCTCCAGAATGAGAGACTGGCGTAGACAAGGGATTGGGCACTGACATTCTGAGCATCGGTACTGGTTTAGCAGTTTGTTTCTCCCTCCTATGGTAGGTAAGAGACTGGCGTAGACAAGGGATTGGGCACTGGCATTCTGGGCATCGGTACTGGTTTAGCAGTTTGTTTCTCCCTCCTATGGTAGGTAAGCAGTTCCCCTTGAGCCGTAGGACGCACGTTTCTCACTTCCTCCTCCTGCATCCCATCGCTCCCAAACTCCTCCACCGATTCCTCATCACATACCTCTAGTTCGTCACCAGACTTTCTCTTCTCTCTCCAAATCCATTCGGAGTTCGTCGGTTCTGGTGTGCGTGAAGTTTCTTCATGACGGTAGTACTGTTCCAATTCACGAAAGTGGACATCCATGCTCACAAAACTTCTCTTTTCGACTGGACTCCAGCATACGTACCCTTTCTGGGTCCCAGAGTAGCCTACGAATACACCTAAGCGCATTTGCATCGAGTTTTCCAACACCCGGTATGTTGTCCTTTACATAGCACGCCACATCCAAAAACCTTTAACGGAAGCATCCCGCCATTATTTCCTTGCAGCTTCTGACATGGAGATTTCCATCCGTGAATACGTGATGGCATTCTGTTTATCAGCTGGGTTGCGGTTAGTACGGCGTATCCCCACAGACTTTGTGGAACGTTCATGTGCAGCATTATGCTCCTAGCCACCTCTATTAGATGTCTGTTTTTTCTTTCCGCAACACCATTCTGTGCAGAGTGTACGCACACGTTGCTGATGCAGGATCCCATGGGCAGATAGGTATTCTCCCAACGCTCGATAGTGTATTCCGTCCCATTTCCGACCTTAACACTTTTATCATCTTGCCGTACTGCGTTTGAACATATTTGTGGAAGTCTCGAAAGCAAGAGAAGACTTCACTCTTATTTCTCATTAAATACAGCCAGGTAACGCGCGATGCACAATCAATAACGTTACAAAATATTTATAGCCATTCAAAAAATTCACCGCACATGGTCCCCACACATCAGAATGCACCATATCAAAACTGGCAGAGCTTAGATGTCCAGTACTAACATAAGAACTCCTAGTGAGTTTTCCCAAATCACATGCCTCACAGATAAGTTTACTTCGATTTGAATGTTTATACAAACAGGGTAAACTCTCGCTAGAGTATCAAAAGATAAATGTCCCAGCCGCTGGTGATGTAAGAGAAGAATTTCCTCTGCACTCATCTTCGCTCCTCCTTCTTCTGACTCCCTGGACTTGGAGGTGAGAGCTACATCGAGTTCCCCTCGGTCCAAGTACCATAGCCCATCATGCCAGGTCCCAGTCCCAAGTATCCGACCCGTCTCTTTCTCCCGGAAGGTCACCTTGGGAATGTCAAAGCAACAATACATTTGAGTTGAAGAATTATGGAACATATAGAGAGAAGGCTAACTGGAAAGGATGGAGCATGCAAGACGTTAGAGAGTTTTACCGAACCTGTGCAATCAGCAGTGCCCTTACCGATCACGGATTGGAAAGTCCCATCTGCTAGCTGTATGCTATCAGTCTTAACTAGGTGAGTATAGGAAGAGAACTCACCAGCATCTCCTGTCACATGCTGAGAGGCGCCCGAGTAAGCAATCCAATCCGACATCTTGGAAGGGTGGGCATACGAAGCTAAGGTTGATGCCCCTCCTGTTCTACTCTTGCTTCCCTCTCCAATCTATCTCCCCTTGATACCTTCCATCATACTCATCATACTGAGTAGAGTCTGCTCCTCCTCAGTGTAGATACCGCTACGATTGTCATCACCTCCACCAATGCCCAGTTGGCACGATGACTGCTTCTGCCACTGCGACCCGGCCACGCCCACGACCACGTCCACGACCGCGGGGACCCCTTTCCTTGGGTGTCCTGGAACACACAGCCGTTATATGTCCAAGTTCCCCGCAGTTGTAGCACTGGCGAGTGTTCTGCGCTGTAAGTGTCTTCATCACGCGCCGAGACCAGCCCAGTAAGTGGTTGGCCCATCGAGCTTCAAGTCGATCGGGGGAAGATCCAACTTCACGGGTCGATGGGATGAGCCCAGTAGCTTCAACAGAGTGGCCACCTCTGATGGGCCCAATTTCTTAAGTACATCCTCCATTTGACCCGACGACGACACTCCCAGGTGCCCACTTCAATCAGGAAGGACACAAGGCCCCTTCCAGCCCTTGCTAGATCGAGGACGGCTGATTCGTCGAAGTCTATCGACGAGTGCACCTTCCGTCGAAAGCCCTTCCAGCAGGTTCGTCGAATGCCCTTCCGACGAATGCTCCTTCCGCTACTTTCGTCGAACGCTCCTTCGGCTTCTTTCGTCGAACGCTCCTTCGATACAGCGCTACTTTCGTCGAACGCTCCTTCCGCTTTGATACCAAGTTTAAGAATAGGGTTTTCTTAACATCATCTCAATACCACATACACCTATTTATACCTCCTCTATACAATAACACTCCTACTTTACTATCTACACACCAATACACATAATTTACTAATGCACATCAACAACCTCTTATTGAACAGACTTTTCAAAGCAAGATCACCTTAAAAGACACGTAACAGATGGAGAAAAATGATATAAAGAACTACATTTATTTTGTAACCTGTGGAAAAAAATCATGAATCTCATGACTGTTTTATAAATGCAAAGGAGTAGAAAACCAACTCATCTCAACAAGACTGTTGGTTTCAACTAAAGAATGATCAGGCAAATAAAGAAGTAAAAGGTGTTGCAAAGAACATGATCGTGTATTCTTTACTAAAACTATGAAAGAAAAGCAAGAAGAAAAATATATGATATTTAGATAGGTCTTCAAATCATATGACCAATCACAAAGAAGCATTTGTTTGGTTAAATGAAGAAGAGAAATCACAAGTAATTTTAAGGGATGACAATAGAAAAACATTGGATAATTATTTATGTAAAAGTCAAATGTGGACAAATTATACATGATGTGCATTATATTCCAGATTTAACTCAAAACCTCCTTTGTAGAAAAATGTGGGGTGCCGAGAAGAGAGATTCGAACGAAACACAAAGAGAAAATCACAGAAAACACACAAATTTAAGAGGTTCACCCAAAACCGGACTACGTCCCCTATCCCGCCTCCGCTTCACCTTCTTGTATTCACCAATAGAGATTACAAAGCACACAAGGTTACAAGGATCAAAACCGATCCTACCTCGCACCCCTCTCTTTGGACAAGAAACGGAGGAAACACCGTCGGAAACGCCTCTCCACGGAATCTCCTCGTAGACGCCTCCAAAATTCCTCAGCCGAAACCGCTAAGAAAAAACCTTAACCCTAGATTCCGTTACACGCCTTTAAATAGGCCACGGAACCGAAACCAGGATATCCGCACACCCGGATATCACAAATCGAAATTTGGCCCGCAGGGGCTCGCCGCCCCCGGAACCCCGCGTTCGCTGGTACTTCAATCATCGGAGAGGTCACGCTCCGACGTCTCTAAGCTCACGTGGGCTAACCTGTTGTGAGAAACAAGAGGCCCGGAAGTGTTCCCCAACTCCAACATCCTTAATGTTGGCCAATTAGTAAAAATGGATTTAAGGTTGTTTTCCAAGCAAGATCAGCGTTTTATCTTTGGTAAAACCTCAACTTAATAGCTTCCATTCTAATGACCTACAATAAGATTTTCCTGTCATTGCCACTAGTATCTGAAAATGCCATGGTTGGGTGTATTTACACAAATACCAAGAGATGTCATGATAGATATGGGCATCTTAATTTTGGTGACTTAAAGAAATTAAGTGAAGAGGACTAGTTATTGGTGTGCCAACTATAAAAGATGAAACCTCAAAGTATTAAGGATATGCTTTAAATAAATACACATAGTTCAACTCCCAAAGCTATTCCAACAACAAAGCCACAAAATCACTTGAGCTGTTTCACAAAGATCTACGGGGTCGGCCCCAATACCCTCATTGTCTGGTAAGCAATATTACTTACTACTTATGGATGATTACAACCGTATGTCATGGATCTACCTGCTCACCACAAAGTCAGAATCTTTCAAAGTTTTGTCAAATTAAAGAATCAGTATATAACTACAAAGAAATGCATATTAAAATGTTGAGATCAGATAGGGGGAGTTCCTAAGTGAAAAATTTACCTCATATTGCATGAATCAGAGAATTAAAAGGAAGTTTACTGTAAGAATTACACCTCAATAAAATGGGGCTGCATAGAAGAAATAGATTCATAATCGAGATAGCGAGATGCATGCTTCTTGAAAAAAAATCTACCAAAGACATTGGGCCGAAGCAGTTAACACTTAACACTATAGTTTATTTATTAAATAGAACTCCAACCAGAGCTTTGCATAATAACCACCATTTTAGACTTGGCAATTGGCTTGATTAAAAGCACAATTAATCATTTAAGATTTTTGTGATTGTATTACCTATAGTCTTCTTCCTGCAAATCAGAGAATAAGCTTGAAAGTAAAGGAGAAAAACATTTTTACCGGGGTATAATGAAGAATCAAAGTGTATCGGCTATATAATCCCGTATCTTCCACGCTCATCATCTCTCGAGATGTTATTATTGATGAGAAGGTGCTTGGAAATGGGAGACAGAAGATGAACAAAATAAAATTTGCAGAGGGTTGACAAACTACTTACCAATGAGGAAATCAGTCCTATCACAATAAAAATAATCATATTGAATCTGCCGTTGTTGAAGAACCCCAACCATCCTCTCCTGGAAGGGAAAGTTTCACTGAACCTTCAGGTAATTCGTCGGATACCTCCTCTGATTCATCACATTCACATAAATTCAGATTGCTTAGAGAAATATATAAGACTGCAATTTTGCATTACTTGCACTTGAGCCCACCAGTTATAAAGAATCAGCCAAGGAAAGTTAGTGGATAGAAGCCATAAATGAAGAACTTCATATGATACCCAAAAAAAACAATACCTGGGAGCTCATAAATATTCCAGATCACAAAGAAGCAATCAGGTTGAAGTGGCTGTACAAATGAAATACAACGAGGATGGATTTGTTTTAAAACATAAAGCAAGAGAGTACTAGTCGTGTACAAAAGACCGGTCCTAACCGGTCCGGTTGGGACCGGACTGGTTAGGACTGGTTAGGGACCGGTCCCGTCCCTGACCGGTCCCAGCGGCTCGACCGGTCCCCTGTTTTCTGGCAAAGACCGGTCTTTTACCAGTCCCGTCCGGGACCGGGACTGGGACCGGTCAAAGACTGGTCCTCGTCAAGAGCCAACGGCTCTTTAATATAAGAGTCGTTCGGCTCTTCAAATTTAATCTTCGAACGAGGCGAGCTCTGGTCGAGCCTGAGCTCGCCTGAGCTCGGCTGAGCTCGACGAGCTCCACTAATTTAAATAATTTAAATAATTAATATTTAATTTAATTTATATAATTCTAATTATATTTTTTTATTTTAAAATTTATTTATTTTTTAATAAAAAGACCGGTCCGGCGACCGGTCCTCCGGTCCCAGCGGGTCCCTCCTCCAGAGGAGAAAAACCGG
This sequence comes from Dactylorhiza incarnata, assembly GCA_033032865.1. NCBI lineage: Eukaryota > Viridiplantae > Streptophyta > Magnoliopsida > Asparagales > Orchidaceae > Dactylorhiza > Dactylorhiza incarnata. The sequence continues at coordinate 10,614 of JAWHQI010002880.1, forward strand.
TCCCGGACCGGGACCAGTTTGAACGGGATCGGTCCGGGACCGTCGCCCAAAAGACCGGTCTTCTAAACGACCGGTCCCGGACCGGACTGCCGGTCCTTATGTTCACGGCTAAGCAAGGGTAGACACAAAAGGCTATGCTCAAAGCCTGGGATATACTACTCCTTATGTTCCCGGCGAGTCCACCTTTGGAGCTTGCCGAGTGGAGCCTTGTGTGGGGCTGGGCGAGTGGAAGCTATGGGGGGGGGGGGGGGAGGCAAGTGGGCTGGCCGAGTGGATGCAGGGGCGAGTCCATCATGTGGGGGCGAGTGCAATGTGTGCTGGGTGAGTGCACCCCCCCCCCCCCCCCCCCCCTCTCTCCTATTTGTGGTTTCCTATAAACCCCCCCCCCCCCCCCCCCCCCCCCACACACACACATCCAACCACCTAAGAGAAAAGAAGAGAAGAGAGAGAGAGAAAAATAGTTAGAGCGAACTAGTGAGTTGTTGAGTGAGAGTGGGAGTGTGCCTACACCCAAGTGAGCTCTGTTGAGAGTTGAAGTGAGAGGGGGAGAGGCGAGTGAGAGTGGGCCTCTTGAAGTAGGCGAGTGGAGTCATGCAAGTTGGCGAGTGGAGTTTTGGACTTGTGCATGTGCGAGTGGAATGAGCAGTGAGGTTGCCAAGTGAAGTAGAGTGTTGTGCATGGCTGGCGAGTGGAAGAATGAGAAGAGTGTGTGCATGCAGTGAAAGTTGGCGAGTGGAGATGTTGTGTTAGCTGGCGAGTGGGAATTTTACAAGGTGGCGAGTAGGTTTACCTTGAGGTTGCCGAGTGGAGTGAGGAGATGAAGTTTGGGAGTGCATGCATGTGAGGGAGATGTGTTTGGCGAGTGGAAGTGTAAGGCTGCGAGTGGGGGTTGTTGGCGAGTGGAGGTTTGCATGCATGGCATGCATGGCATGTACGTGGGTGGTGAGTGCACCCCCCCCCCCCTCTCTCTCCTATTATGATTTGCCTATAAATACCCCCCCCCCCATGCAAGAGATTGATGTGTTTATGAGATAGAGATGCGAAGAGAGAGAACACCAAGAGAGAGAGAGAGTAGAAGAGAAGAGAGTGTTGCCGAGTGGGAGTGTGGCTACACCCCAAGAGAGTCCGACCCCAACCCGCACCTCAGCGAGAGATGGAGAGTGCACTGTGAGGTGAAGAGTGCAGGGTTGAGTGTGTTGAGAAGTGAAGAGTGCGTTGACAAGCTCAACGACACCTAGTGGAGAAGCGGATCTTGTCCGCGACAAGTTTTTTGTTTTCATATATTTCAGCTGACGTGATTCAAGGTGTATGCACCTTGTAGCCAGCTTGTCGTTGTTGTAATCATCTGCCTAGTTATAAAGAGTTCTTCGTGTTCAGTTCATCGTTGGTTTCTTGTACTTGTAGAAGCACACAAAATTTAACATGGTATCAGAGGCAGGTTGCTGAAGCGGCGCGTGCTATCTAGGTTCAAGGTTGACAATCAAGATGGACGGCGGAGGAGGTTATGCGAGAGGACTAGGCATTGAGCTGCTCACCCAGACCAACTACAAGAAGTGGAAGTCATGCATGGAGAGCTACCTGCTTGGAGAGGACCTATGGGAGGTCGTTGGAGGAGAAGAGCAGGCAGAAGTGTTTCCAATTGATGACAATGGTCTAGCTGTGAGAGCGTGGAGGAAGACCAACGCCAAGGCGGAGTTCACCTTGAAGAGAGCTATCTCTCCTGACTTGTTCGACCACATCATGTGCTGCAAGTCAGCGTCAGAGATCTGGAGTGCCATTGATGGGCTATTCAACAAGAAGAACGTAGTGCGGCTACAGTTCCTGGTGAATGAGTTGGCGCGTCCACTCAGGGAGAGTTGTCGATATCCACCTTCTTCTTGAAGGTGAAGAACTTGTGTGCTGAGATCTCGGCCTTGGATCCTGACGAGCCGATCTCAGAGGCGAAGCTGAAGAGGCACATACTCCGAGGTCTGCGGAGGAGTATGTTCCGTTTATCACATCTGTGCAAGGATGGGCTAATCAGCCCACCTTACTGGAGCTGGAGAACCTGTTGTCGTCACAGGAGAGCTTGGCGAAGCAGATGGCAGGATTGTCTATCTCAGGGGGAGATAGCGAGGCGTTGTTCTCAGGCAAGAGGAAGCCTTGGGACAAGAAGAAGAACTCCGAAGATGGACCTTCAACGTCCTCTCAGGGAGTTAGGGAGAACTTCCTCCCCCCATATGATCAGAGAGGGAGACCCCTCTGCTTTGCCTGCAAGAAGTATGGGCACATGACAAAGGAGTGTCGGTATAATCTCAAGGCCGGTCATGTTGCTGAGAGAGAGGAAGACCACCGAAGAGGTGGTGACCATCACAGAGGTGGAAGAAGAGGTGGAGGAAGAGGTCGAGGTCACCAGGTGGTGAAGGACTTGTACGTTCTTTCTGCAAGTGCCTATGTGGACAAGCTAAAGACCAACGACGGCGCATCGATCTGGCATGAGTCTAGGTCACGTGGGGATGGACAAGTTGAAGATGATAGCGGCGAAGGCCTGGTGTCTGGCCTGCCCAATCTCTCCTCTTGCGGCGACGGCCATGTGTGTGAGGGTTGTCAGTTTGGAAAGTCACATCGACTTCCATTTGACAAGTCGGAGACCAGGTGTAGGACACCTCTTGAGTGCATACATGCTGATGTGATGGGGTCGTGCGCCACCCTGACCTATGGAGGAAACAAGTATGCGCTGGTCTTGGTGGATGATTACACTCGCTACACGTGGGTGTACTTCATAAGGGAGAAGGCGGAGGTGTTTGAGAAGTTCCAGGAGTGGAAGGAACTAGTGGAGGGGAGACTGAACCTGAGGGTGAAGAAGTTGAGAAGTGATAACGGGGGAGAGTTTACCTCTAACGCTTTCAACTATTTCTGCAGGAAATTCGGCATCCGGCGAGAGCTCTCTTGCGCCCACACCCCTCAGCAGAATGGGGTGGCAGAGAGGAAGATCCGCCATCTGGTGGAGACTACCAGGAGTTGGCTGCATGCCAAGGGGATCCCCAAAGCCTTATGGGCGGAGGGAATGGCATGTGCCACCCATGTGATCAACCGGCTACCTCTGAGTCCCAACAGGATGGTGTCTCCACACCAACTCATGTTCGGGGAGAAGCCAGATGTGAGTCACATGAGGGTGTTTGGCTCTACCTGCTTCATGCACGTTCCAGAGGCGGAGAGAACCAAGTTGGAGCCGAAGGCGGGAAGTGTGTCTTCATCGGCTACGACGAGAGGAAGAAGTGATGGAAGTGCATGAACCCGCAGACTCACAAGTTCGTCGTCTCGCGCGACGTTGTGTTTTGACGAACTGATCTCGTATCAGGGAGTCTCTTCTGTGGTGGTGCCGGAGAGTGGAGAATCAAGCAGGGAAGGAGAAGAGAGAGTCACTGAGGACTCTATGGTGGAGTTGGAGGTATCTCCAAGTGCCCCATCGCCATCTGGCTCAAGGGAGCATCTGGCTCAGGGGGAGCTTCTGGCTCAGGTGGAGCTTCAAGCTCTAGAGCAGGGGGAGCGCTGCTTCAAGAGAAGTTGAAGGAGGAGCTGGAGAGGAGGAGTCTAACGGAGCGGTAGAAAGTGGCCAAGCCTTGAGGAGGTCGAAGCGTACCATCGTCCCGCCTGCTCGCTATAAGGAGGGGAACTTCGTGAGTTTGGTCTCTTGCTTCTTCGCAGGACCACTCGACGAGAGGGAACCTGCCCGCTTTGAAGATGTTGTTGGCACCAAGGAGTGGGACGTGGCCATGGATGAGGAGATGGAGGCCCTGAAGAAGAACGAGACATGGGACCTTGTTCCCATGGTGGAGGGCATCAAACCTGTCACCTGCAAGTGGGTGTACAAGATGAAGAAGAGGCTGACGGAGAAGTAGAGCGGTACAAGGCTAGGCTTGTCGCTCGAGGTTTCTCACAAACCTATGGAGAGGACTATGAGGAGACGTTCAGTCCTGTGGCGAAGATGACGTCGGTGAGGATGGTCATTGCCCTAGCAGCGTGCAGAGGGTGGAAGCTGTGGCAGCTGGACGTGAAGAACGTGTTCCTATTCGGAGAGATAGACAAGGACTATTCATGGTGCAACCACCTGGATACGTGTCCAAGTCTCAGCTGCGTCATGTCTGCAAGCTGAAGAAGGCCCTCTATGGGTTGAAACAGGCGCCGAGAGCCTGGTATGGGAAGATTGCAGAGTATCTGCAGTTCTGTGGTTACAATGCCTCAGACTCAGACTCTAGCATGTTTGTGAAGAAGAGTGGAGATCTTCACGTGCTGGTGCTGCTGTATGTCGACGACATGATCGTGACCGGGAACAACGGTGAAGAGGTCGCGGCGCCGAGACAGCAGCTAGTCATCCGGTTTGAGATGAAGGATCTTGGTGAACTGCACCATTTCCTTGGACTTCAAGTGGAGAAGAGGAGTGGCGGGCTGCTCGTGACCCAGAAGGCGTATGCCGAGAAGATCGTCGAGAGATTCGATATGAAGGAGGGGAAGAGCAGCTCCGTTCCACTGGAGGTTGGGTTGAAGCTTCGGAAGGAAGAAGGGAGGATTCTTCCTGATCCGAAGATCTTCCGGGCACTGGTGGGAGCTTAATCTATCTGACCATCACAAGGCCGGACATCGCCTTTGCTGTCGGCCGAGTGAGTCGATACATGCAGGAGCCGCGGAAGCCTCATCTGGAGGCAGCCAAGGGAATACTGAAGTATGTGAAGGGGACCCTGGAGATGGGGTTGTTCTATGGAGGGAGGACCGACTTCAAGCTGCATGGCTACACAGATGCAGACTACGCAGGTGACGCTGATGATCGCAAGTCGACATCAGGTTACGTGTTCTTGTGTGGAGCCACTGCCATCTCGTGGTGTAGCAAGAAGCAGGACTCCATTTCCCTTTCCACCACTGAGGCTGAGTACAAGGCGTCGTCCTTAGCAGCTCAGGAGTGTGTCTGGCTGAGGAGGCTGGTGGAAGATGTGGATGAGAAGGTCAGAGGACCTACTGTGCTGCGTGGCGACAATGAGAGTGCTCTGAAGCTGGCAACCAACCCAGTTTGTCACGCACGGACAAAGCACATAGAGATCGAACACCACTTCATCCGAGAGAAGGTGTTGGGTGGCTCGCTTGCGGTGGAGCACGTGCGGAGTGAAGAGAACCTGGCGGACATCTTCACAAAGCCCCTATCTGCGGGGCCGTTCAAGAAGCTTCGCGCTTGCCTTGGAGTTGCCCCTGAAGCTCACTTCAAGGGGAGTGTTGAGAGTTGAAGTGAGAGGGGGAGAGGCGAGTGGAGAGCGGGCCTCTTGAAGTAGGCGAGTGGAGTCATGCAAGTTGGCGAGTGGAGTTTTGGACTTGTGCATGTGCGAGTGGAATGAGCAGTGAGGTTGCCAAGTGAAGTAGAGTGTTGTGCATGGCTGGCGAGTGGAAGAATGAGAAGAGTGTGTGCATGCAGTGAAGTTGGCGAGTGGAGATGTTGTGCTAGCTGGCGAGTGGGTGTGTGTGTACCTGTGCTAGCTGGCGAGTGAGAGTTTTACAAGGTGGCGAGTGGGTTTACCTTGAGGTTGCCGAGTGGAGTGAGGAGATGAAGTTTGCGAGTGCATGCATGTGAGGGAGATGTGTTTGGCGAGTGGAAGTGTAAGGCTGCGAGTGGGGGTTGTTGGCGAGTGGAGGTTTGCATGCATGGCATGTACGTGGATGGTGAGTGCACCCCCCCCCCCCCCCCCCCCCCCCTTCCCCCCCCCCCCCCCCCCCCCTCCCCCCCCCCCCCCCCCCCCCCCCTCTCTCTCCTATTATGATTTGCCTGTAAATACCCCCCCCCCCCATGCAAGAGATTGATGTGTTTATGAGATAGAGGATGCGAAGAGAGAGAACACACAAGAGAGAGAGAGAGTAGAAGAGAAGAGAAGTGTTGCCGAGTGGGAGTGTGGCTACACCCCAAGAGAGTCCGACCCCAACCCGCACCTCAACGAGAGGTGGAGAGTGCACTGTGAGGTGAAGAGTGCAGGGTTGAGTGTGTTGAGAAGTGAAGAGTGCGCTGACAAGCTCAACGACACCTAGTGGAGATGCGGATCTTGTCCGCGACAAGTTTTTTGTTTTCATATATTTCAGCTGACGTGATTCAAGGTGTATGCACCTTGTAGCCAGCTTGTCGTTGTTGTAATCATCTGCCTAGTTATAAAGAGTTCTTCGTGTTCAGTTCATCGTTGGTTTCTTGTACTTGGTAGAAGCACACAAAAATTTAACAAGCTCAACCCATACCTCAGCGAGAGGTGGAGAGTGCAGAGTGCACTGTGAGGTGGAGAGTGCACAGTGCACAGTGAAGTGGAGAAGCGGACCCTGTCCGCGACAAAGTTATTTTTTATATATCTCAGCTGACGTGATTCAAGGTGTATGCACCTTGTCTTTGTAATTGTTTGTCTAGTTATAAAGATTACTTCGTCTTTGTTCTTCGTTGGTTCCCTTGCATGATGGTAGCATAAAATTTAACAGTACCGAGAGCTCGGAATTGCAGGATAGATTATAGTCTCCTAAAGTAGATGATGGCATCGGTGATCAACTCATGAGTTGGGGAAGTATCACGGATAGCTTTCTTTCTTGATAGATAAATTGATTCGGGCAATGAGAATCCTGACTATTGTAGTGACTACGGCGAGTTGGTGAAGTAGAGTTGTAGCGTTTTGCTTGCGGGGATTTAATTTGCTTGGATCGGATCACGGCCAATCCTCCCGAACAATCCGAACAGGGGCGGAAAAAATCTTTAATAAAACAATCTGGTTACTAATAACTAGTCTTTGTTTTTATTGATGGAAATGAAAGAGTATTCATTTTACTGTGTAATTCAATTTACTTTATACAATTTGCCCGAAGCCAATTTTTTACGAACAAGATGACGATTTCAATGTGTTTTGTATGCTCATGATATAAGGGATTGGAAGTAATGTGTAATGCCGCTTGGTTGTCACATGACAAGGGAATGGTGGTTAAATTTGTGATATTTGCATCTCCCAAAACTAAGGCTCTGTTTGGGCGGTGGTGGAAAAAGTAGTGGTGAGAAATCAGTGGTGACATTGAAGCTGTTCAGAAAACTTTTTTTGAAATGTTGTAGATTTTGTAGAAAATCTCCATCTAAGTGTTTTTCAAAAACTGTTTTGCATTTTTCTATTAGGAAGAAAAACTTTTTAATAATAAAAGATGTTTATGTTTGTCATTATCGCATAGATAAGAATATTATATAAATCATAAATAAGCAGATTACAAAAAGTCAGCAGTGAGAAACAAGATAGCGAATGAGTGAAGAATCACGATTAGAAGCAGGAAACATTTGCAACGGCGAGAAGGAAGAAAGACAGATCGGGAATGGTCAGGGCGTGACTTTCGTAAACCCTCCAATAAAAGAGAAAAAAATTTTAAGCAAAGAAAACATTTTTAGAAAGCCATATTGGACCGGCTGCTAAAAAACCCTCAAAACACTTTTCTTGAAAAAACTATTTTGAAAAAGCTCCTCATCCAAACAAACAAGCTAAAAAGGGCGGTGGCGGTGAGAATAAAGTTTTTCCCACCGCCACCACCGCCCCAAAGAGAGCCTAATGGATAATGGCTGTCAACTTAAAAAGAAATAGAGGTAAATATGGGTTCCACTTTGGAATTTCATCATTACTGTTTTTTTTTCCTTCCCTGACTTTGGCTGTTCTTGCTGTCACTGATGATCATGCTTGCTCCAGCCCCTGGCTGGATGCAAATAATCTTCAGATTCACCTCAATAGTGTGGTTGTTCGTTGGGTTCTCCCGTGCTTGCACTGGCTCGGGAACCTCTCTATCCTTGCATACACACAAAATTTATCAAAAAACTGAAGTTTAACTTAATTTAAGCTTGACTTACAAATATATTGGTCGCAGGGTCTCTAAGAACGCACAGAAACAAGAATATCCAGCTCAACAATCTCAGCCTAACTTCCGGCTTGGATGCCAGCATTGCTTCGATGATGATGGCAAATGCGCCGGCGCCCATTATCCATGGGTGATTGAGTGCGTCCTGCAGCATTTTGCAACCTTCAGATAAGATTGGTAGTGATTTGTGAGTACATGAAGATTGATCCAGGGAGGTTTATATAATAATGCCTTTCAACTATTTTTGGGTAAATTTGTGGTTTGCCCCATTTGACTCACCCCCTTGACCAGTGCATTCTCTCTTTCTCATTCTCTCTCCCCATTGATAGTTGGAGAACATAAGCCTATGCGTCTTCGAAGGAACAGAGAAGTGCATTCACAGAAGCCATCATTCAAGATCTCTAATAAGAAGACCTAGAAGAAGCTAATCTCCATCAAGCTTCAAGAAGACTCCAAATTTATCGAGACTTATTATTCTGAGTCTATAGAAAAGTTTTTTATTACAAACTTATATAATTGTAGGATCTCTCTGAGATCTGAGTTGTAGGATTCTTTTGAGGAATCTGAGTTGTAGGCTCCTATGTGGCCTAAGTTGTAGGCTCCTGTGTGGCCTGAGCTGTAGGGTTATGTGAGTCTTGAGTTGTATGATTCCAGTGAGAATCTGAGTGTAGGATCCTTGGGATCTAAGGTAGGAGGTCAGTTAGTGTCTCTGAGGTAGGAACTTTATCTCTGAGTTGTAGGATCTACGGATCTGAGTTTTTGTGGAAGTGGTCGTGGCTAGAACACTGCTAGATAGGCGAAGGGGGAAGTGGACTACCCAACTCGGGGAAACACTACAGCTTTCTGTGTTTGTGCTGTGGATTTTCTGTGACTGTGTGTGTTGCTCTTACTTTCATTATTCCGCATTTAATTTAGAAATAGACGATATCACCTATTCCCCCCCCCCCCCCCCCCCCCCCCCCCCCCCCCCCCCTTTAGGTGAAGGTTAGACTATCCCATAACTTACAAGTGATTTCAAAGCGAGGTTGTTCAAAAAGCTTAACAATATGAACAACATCTTTAAAAAGGATTCAAAGTCTAAACACCACGACTTAAGGAGAAAGTCACAAGGATTTGAGATCTATGAAACTTCTTATCTGCAAAAAAGAAAACTTTGGTATTTGGAAGGAGAGGGTCAAACTCTTCATGGAAGCCTCTGATTAAGAACATTATGTGTTAACTAATTTTTTTTGCAAATATTAACACTTGTACACAGATCAGAGTATCACCTAAACATCTAACATAGGTTGAGTCCCACCAAACTTCTACGCTAGAAGAAAAAATGCGCCAAAAAAAACGTGTAAGCAGAAACCCTAGCGCGATTGCGTATATAGGAAAAAATGCGAATAACAATGTTTCATGTTTTTGAAACACTCCTCCCAAACGATCTTAAAACAACGGAAAAACGCCACCACTACAAAAACGCCGGCCTAAACTATACTTTACCTAGACACTGGTCATTCATTGTGGGTGAGATCGAGTTTCTTTTATGATATGATAAAAAAAATGAAAATTTGGATATGCAAAACTGTTAGCTCAATGTATACGTATGTCTGTTGTAGTCAAATACTTTTTTTCTACTTATATATTAGATGTTTATGTGGGGGACTCTGATGCTTAGAAGTGTAAATAATGACAACTGTTTTTAGGTAACAGATGATGTTGTTGTTAGTTACTGATCTATCCTCTGAAATCTATTTTAATTTAAATTTACTATTTAAAGCATGATGGGGTCCAGTCCCCCCTACCTATAATTTCATCCCTTTAGCTTGATCGATAATGAGTCGAAGGGGGAGAGAGAATGCACTGGTCAAGCGCGTGAGTCAGACGGGAAAAACCACAAATTTACTCAAAAAATAGTTGAAAGACATTATTATATAAACCTCCCTGGATATTATCTTCATGTACTCACAATCACTGCCAATCTTAGCTGAAGGTTGCAAAATGCTGCAGGACGCACTTAATCACCCATGGATAATGGGCGCCGGCGCATTTGCCATCATCATCGGAGCAATGCTGGCATCCAAGCCGGAAGTTAGGCTGAGATTGTTGAGCTGGATATTCCTGTTCTGTGCTTTCTTAGAGACCCTGCGCCAATATATTTGTAAGTCAAACGAAGCCTAAGTTAAACAGTTTTTTGATTAATTTTGTGTATATGCAAGGATGGTGAGGTTCCCGATCCGGTGCAAGCACAGGAGAACCCAACGAACAACAACACTATTGTGGTGAATCTAAACATTATTCGCATCCAGCAAGGAATAATCATCAGTGGCAGGGAGAACGCAGAGCAAGAGCTGCAGCAGGTTTGGAGCGGCCATGATGACGCCCAAGTCCAATCAGTCTGCACAGAGAGGACCATGATGTAACCGTGTGCCATCAGCCATCAGATTGTTCTAAGCCGTCTGTCTGATTAAAGCGTGTGTGAAATTATCATTTGTTCTTAAGAGGTTGATTTTTTTTTTTAACAAATTAAACAATTGGGTGCATGATTTATTTTATATATACACTATAAGACAATATTTTCTATGATGTGGGATTAAATGAAGTCGAGTTTTAATTTTAATATTTTTACCTCTCCGTACACTCCCAAGTATAGTATTCAAATAGTGCAGACAATGGATTAATATTTTCATTGATTGTAGTGTTATATTACAACATGAATATTCTGATTAAGGCTCCGTTTGGGGGGATTTATTTTCACCGGTCAAGCGTTACGACCGCATGAACTGACTTTAATTATGGTCCGGTTCATGCGGTCGTGACCGCTTGACCGGTGAAAATAAGCCCCCAAACGGTGCCTAAATCAAGTGACATGCACTGCAATTCCTTTTTAATCTTTCAAATAAGATTACATCTCTAAATATTAAAAGAAATCAAAACACATTGGTGTGCAAATAGAAATATTGTTTGCGGTTAGCCGTTAGTGCGGATAGCCAAACGTGCGGTGCTAATATCAACATCCATTTTTATGGTCTATAGAAAAACATCAGAGGAGAGATTTGAACCCACGATTTGAAGCCTTAATCTGGCGCCTCGCCGCCTTCAACCAACCACTCGAATTAGCTTTGACGTAATTCACACAGTTTGATTATATATATGTACGAGCATCTTCGCCGCTCTCTCCTCATTATCGCCACGAAGGTGGAACCGGCGGCAGATGAAATATGTCGCGACAGTGGGGTGCAAGAACGGCCTTCACGCGGGTTGAGCCTGCCTTGATACGGCCCGCCTGATTGCGGGCGAAGTCTGTCCGAGAGCATCGAGCACGGGCGAAGCGCACGGAGATGCTCGTATCCTACTTTTGAGTTGTAACGAGTATAGTTTTATTTTATTATATATACGAGTGATTGACAGTGCAGGAGCCCCACGTGCCCCGCGCAACAGTACCTCGGCAACGCCAGTACCACGTCTCGACGATGCTTACACCGTTCGTAATCTCTTGAGCGCCCGACAAAATGAGGCAACGTGCGAGGACCGTTCTCGGGGATTGTGAGCAGCGTGAGGGCCGTCAAACCAGGGTACCGCCATGACCGAGGTACCATCGTGGGGGGGGGGGGGGGGGGGGGGGGGGGGGGGGGGGGGGGGGGGGGGGGGGGGGGGGGGGGGGGGGGGGGGGGGGGGGGGGGGGGGGGGGGGGGGGGGGGGGGGGGGGGGGGGGGGGG
>JAWHQI010002881.1:0-22172 GCA_033032865.1 Dactylorhiza incarnata
AAATCGGACAATCATATCAAAAGTTATTGCTGCTTGAAATTTATGTGTAATTTGGAGCTAAATCCTGCATTACCATTGAACCCACTGTATTCGAACAATAAACAAACTTGAATGGTTATATCCTACTCTTTATTGGATTTAGGGCTCTGAACTCATTCTAAAAGGTATTGTGGGCAAAAATTGGGCAACTGGATCAAGAGTTCTGTCTATTTGAGTTTTGTGTCATTTGAGCTAAATCCCACATTATCACTGCAACCCACTGTAGATCAACCACTAAACGACCTGGAATGGGTAAAAATTGTTATCCAATGGATGTAGGGCTCTGCTCCATTGTGAAAAGTTGTTGTGGGCAAAAATCAGACAACCGGATCAAAAGTTATGGATGTTTCAATTTTAGGTGTCATTTGAAGCTAAATTTCGCATACTAGTGCAACCCGCTATATATCGACAACTAAATGAACTGCATGGTAAAAATTGTGCTTCAATGAATATAGGGCTCTGAGCTCATTCCTATTGGATGTTATGGGGTAAAATCAAACAACTAGATCAAAAGATATGCTGTATAAAGTTTGAGTGTCATTTAGAGCTAAATCTCTCACTTTCCACAGACAAACCGCATATAAAATTCTTCCATTTTGGAAATTTTGCATTATTTGTAGCTAAATCTCGCATTAACCGTACACCCCACTGTATATTGACCTCTACAAGCTTAAATGGGTTAAAATTGTTCTTCATTGATTTAGGGCTCCGATCTCATTCCGAAAAGGTAGTGTGCAAGAAAATCGGTCAACTGGATCAAAAGTATGGTGTTTTGAAGTTTAGGTCTCCTTTCGAGCTAAATACCTTATTACCAACCAACTGTATATGACCACTAAACGAACTGGAATGGGTAAAACTTGTTTTCATTGGTTGTAGGGCTCCGAGCTCATTCCAAAAGGTGTTGTGCGCAAAAATCGGACACCAGATCAAAAGTTATGGCTGTTACAGTTTGTGTCAAGAGGGTAACTAATCTCTCATTACCATTGCAACCTGCTGTATATTGACCACTAAAATGAGCTGGAATGGTTTAAAATTGTGCTCCATTGGATTATGCCTCCGAGCATATTCCGAAATGGTGTTGTGGGCAAAATTCAAACATACATATCAAAAGTTATGGCTGGTAGTAGTTTTAGGTGTAATTAGAGCTAAATTTCACATTAACCGCTACACCAGCAATATATCGACAACTAAATGAACTGGAGTGGGTAAAACTTGTGCTCCAATGAATAAAGTGCTCCGAGCTCATTCCGAAAGGTGTTGTGGGTAAAATACGACCACCACATCAAAAGTTGTTGATGTTTTAAGTTTGAGTGACATTTGCAGCTAAATCTCTCATTTTCACTACAACCCGCATTAAAAAATTCTGCCAGTTTGAAGTGTATGTGTCATTTGGAGATAAATCTCATATTGTTCTCCACGGATTTTGGGCTCCGATCTTATTCCGAAAAGGTATTGTGGGCGAAAATCGGACAACCGGAAAGGTTTTGTCTTATTCTCAATGGGTAAATCTTATTCTCTGTTGATGAGAATATGAGCTCTTTCCTCAAAAGTGTTGTTGGCAGAAAATCGAACAATCGGATCAAAGTTATGGCTGCTTGAAGTTTATGTGTAATTTGGAGCAATTCCTGCATTACCACTGGAACCACTATATATCGAATAATAAACAACTTGAATGGTTATATCTTACTCTCCATTGGATGTAGGGCTCTGATCTTATTCTAAAAGGCATTGTGGCAAAAATTGGGCAACTGGATCAAGAGTTTCTGTCTGCTTGAAGTTTTATGTGTCATTTGGAGCTAAATCCCATATTATCACTGCAACCCATTGTAGATCAACCACTAAATGAACTGGAATGGGTAAAACTTGTTGTCCATTGGATATAGGGCTCTGATCTCATTCTGAAAAGGTGTTGTGGGCAAAAGCAGACAACCGGATCAAAGTTATGTATGTTTTGAAGTTTAGGTGTCAATTGGAGCAAAATCCCTCATTTCTACTGCAATCCACTATCCGTCGACCACTAAATGAACTCGATCAAGTAAATCCTATTCCATAGGATTGTAGGGCTCTGAACTCATCTAAAGGTATTGTTGGCAAAATTGGGCAACTGGATCACGATTTCTGTCTGTTTGAAGTTTATGTGTCATTTGGAGCTAAATCCACATTATCACTGCAACCTTTTGAATCCAAATCGCACCTCCGAAGGAAATCGGAAGGCTGCGGGCTGCCGGTTACTTTTTAGGTGGAGAAAAACGAGACCGCTGGCAGCGGTCAAGGCCAGACTTCGCCCGTCACGGCGAATGCCACTCATGTGACGGGTTTCCTTTGATTAAGAAGAAGCGGTTACAGCGGGTTACAGTGCGGAAAGCAGAAGCCGGCCGGTCAGACAGGTCGCAAGATGGAAACTCGAGACCGCAACTCAAACAAGCGAGCTCCTGGATTCGAGTGTGCGTGTCTTAGGAACGTCGCCGCCCCCTATTTATAGGCTCGGGGGCCTGCCCGAACGGGCAGGGATAAAATAACCGCCTGCCCGAGTACAGGAGAATCGGGCAGGCGGTGACGGGATATAGAAAGGAGAAAAGAAAGAAGCCCCGCGGCTTGGCGGCTTGCGCTTGAGGTCTGTCTCGTAGAGGGGTTGAAGATGCTGTGCCCAAGGTGATGATGCTACCCGGCGGTCTCCGACTTGAGACCGCGGCTTGTCTTCTTGGACTTGGTCTTGCTGATCCTCATGGCGCAACCCGGGCGGTCTCCAACTTGAGACCACGGCTTGCCCTTGGACTTGGACCTTGCTGGTCTTCATGGCGCAACCCGGGCGGTCTCCGACTTGAGACCTCGGCTTGCCTTTGGGACTTGGACCTTGCTGGTCTTCATGGCGCAACCCGGGCGGTCTCCGACTTGAGAACGCGGCTTGCTTCTTGTACTTGGGCTTTGGTAGTCTTCAATATTTGGAGGCGATCTGAATCATGTCAGACCGTCCGGTCTGTGTGGGTTGGTGCTGATGGACCTCGTAAAACCTGAACCGGGCGACTTGTATCCGCAGACCGCCTGGTCTGCGAGTAATGCTATTCGGAAGCGGTCTTCTGGGTAAACACAACCAACTGTAGATCAACCACTAAACAACCTGGAATGGGTAAAATTTCTTGTTCATTGGATGTAGGGCTCTGATCTCATTCTGAAAAGGTGTTGTGGGCAAAAATCAGACAACCTAATCAAAAGTTATGGATGTTTCAAGTTTAGGTGTCATTTGAAGCTAAATTTCGCATTACTAGTGCAACCACTATATATCGACAACTAAATGAACTGCAATGGGTAAAACATGTGCTTCAATGAATGTAGGGCAATGAGCTAATTCCTAAGAGATGTTATGGGTGGTAAAATCAAACAACCGGATCAAAAGTTATTGTTGTATAAAGTTTGAGTGTCATTTGGAGCTAAATCTCTCACTTTCACTACAACCCGCATCTAAAATTCTTTCATTTTGGAAATTTATGTGTTATTTGGAGCTAAATCTCGCATTAACAGTACAACCCACTGTATATCGACCTCTAAATGAGCTTGAATGGTTTAAAATTGTTCTCCATTGGATTTAAAGGCTCCGATCTCATTCCGAAAAGGTATTGTGCACAAACATCGGACAACTGGATCAAAAGTTACGGATGTTTGAAGTTTAGGTCTCCTTTCGAGCTAAATACCTTATTACCAACCAACTGTATATTGACCACTAAACAAACTGGAATGGGTAAAACTTGTTTTCCATTGGATGTAGGGCTCCGAGCTCATTCCAAAAAGGTGTTATGCGCAAAAATCGAACAACCAGATCAAAAGTTATGGCTGTTACAGTTTATGTGACAGGAGGAGCTAAATTCCTCATTACCATTGCAATCTATTGTATATTGACCACTAAAATGAGCTGGAATGGTTTAAAATTGTGCTCCATTGGATGTATGCCTCCAAGCATATTCTGAAAAAGTGTTGTGGGCAAAAATCAAACATACAAATCAAAAGTAATGGCTGTTAGAAGTTTAGGTGTAATTTAGAGCTAAATTTTGCATTACCGCTACAACCAGCAATATATCGACAACTAAATGAACTGGAGTGGGTAAAATTTGTGCTCCAATGAATGTATTGCTCCAAGCTCATTCCGAAAGGTGTTGTGGGGTAAAATAAGACAACCACATCAAAGTTGTTGCTGTTTTAAATTTGAGTGTCATTTGCAGCTAAATCTCTCATTTTCACTACAACCCACATTAAAAATTCTGCCATTTTGAAGTATATGTGTCATTTGGAGATAAATCTCATATTACCACCACAACTCACTGTATATCGACCTCTAAACAAGATGGAATGGGTTTAAATTGTTCTCACACTGGATTTATGGCTCCGATCTCATTCCGAAAAGATATTGTGGGCGAAAATCGGACAACCAGAAAGGTGTTGTGTTATTCTCGAATGGGTAAATCTTATTCTCTGTTGGATGGAGAATATGAGCTCTTTCCGAAAAGTGTTGTTGGCAAAATCGAACAATCGGATCAAAAGTTATGGCTGCTTGAAGTTTATGTGTAATTTGGAGCTAAATCCTGCATTACCATTGGAACCCACTGTATATCGAACAATAAACAAACTTGAATGGTTATATCCTACTCTCCATTGGACGTAGGGCTCTGAACTCATTCTAAAAAGGTATTGTCGGCAAAAATTGGGCAACTGGATCAAGAGTTCTGTCTATTTGAAGTTTGTGTCATTTGGAGCTAAATCCCACATTATCACTGCAACCCACTGTATATCAACCACTAAACGACCTGGAATGGGTAAAACTTGTTGTCCATTGGATGTAGGGCTCTGATCACATTGTGAAAAGGTGTTGTGGGCAAAAATCAGACAACCGGATCAAAAGTTATGGATGTTTCAAGTTTAAGTGTCATTTGAAGCTAAATTTCGCATTACCAGTGCAACCCGCTATATATCGACAACTAAATGAACTGCAATGGGTAAAACTTGTGCTTCAATGAATGTAGGGCTCTGAGCTCATTCCTAAAAGATGTTATGGGGGAAAATCAAACAACTAGATCAAAAGTTAATGCTGTATAAAGTTTGAGTGTCATTTGGAGCTAAATCTCTCACTTTCACTAAAAACCGCATATAAAATTATTTCATTTTGGAAATTTATGTGTTATTTGTAGCTAAATCTCACATTAACTGTGCAACCCACTGTATATCGACCTCTAAACGAGCTTAAATGGGTTAAAATTGTTCTTCATTGGATTTAGGGCTCCGATCTCATTCCGAAAAGGTATTGTGCATGAAAATCGGACAACCGGATCAAAAGTTACGGATGTTTGAAGTTTAGGTCTCCTTTTGAGCTAAATACCACATTACCAACCAACTGTATATTAACAACTAAACAAACTGGAATGGGTAAAACTTGTTTTCCATTGGATGTAGGGCTCCGAGCTCATTCCAAAAAGGTGTGCGCAAAAATTGGACAACCAGATCAAACGTTATGGCTGTTATAGTTTATGAGTCAGGAGGAGCTAAATCCCTCGTTACCATTGCAACCTGCTGTATATTGACCACTAAAATGAGCTGGAATGGTTTAAAATTGTGCTCCATTGGATGTATGCCTCCAAGCATATTCTGAAAAGGTGTTGTGGGCAAAAATCAAATATACAAATCAAAAGTTATGGCTGTTAGAAGTTTAGGTGTAATTTAGAGCTAAATTTTGCATTACCGCTACAACCAACAATATATCGACAACTAAATGAACTGGAGTGGGTAAAATTTGTGCTCCAATGAATGTAGTACTCTGAGCTCATTCTGAAAAGGTGTTGTGGGGTAAAATAAGACAACCGCATCAAAAGTTGTTGCTGTTTTAAGTTTGAGTGTCATTTGCAGCTAAATCTCTCATTTTCACTACAACCCGCATTAAAAATTCTGCCATTTTGAAGTATATGTTTTGTTTGGAGATAAATCTCATATTACCACCACAACTCACTGTATATCGACCTTTAAACAAGATGGAATGGGTTTAAATTGTTCTCCACTGGATTTATGGCTCCGATCTCATTCCGAAAAGATATTGTGGGCGAAAATCGGACAACCAGAAAGGTGTTGTCTTATTCTTGAATGGGTAAATCTTATTCTCTGTTGGATGGAGAATATGAGCTCTTTCCGAAAAAGTGTTGTTGGCAAAAATCGAACAATCGGATCAAAAGTTATGGCTGCTTGAAGTTTATGTGTGATTTGGAGCTAAATCCTGCATTACCATTGGAACCCAGTGTATATCGAACAATAAACAAACTTGAATGGTTATATCCTACTCTCCATTGGATGTAGGGCTCTGAACTCATTCTAAAAAGGTATTGTGGGCAACAATTGGGCAACTGGATCAAGGGTTCTTTCTATTTGAAGTTTATATGTCATTTGGAAATAAATCCCACATTATCACTGCAACCTACTGTAGATCAACCACTAAACGACCTGGAATGGGTAAAACTTGTTGTCCATTGGATGTAGGGCTCTGATCTCATTGTGAAATGGTGTTGTGGGAAAAAATCAGACAACCGGATCAAAAGTTATGGATGTTTCAAGTTTAGGTTTCATTTGAAGCTAAATTTCGCATACCAGTGCAACCCGCTATATATCGACAACTAAATGAACTACAATGGGTAAAACTTGTGCTTCAATGAATGTAGGGCTCTGACCTCATTCCTAAAAGATGTTATGGGGGTAAAATCAAACAACTAGATAAAAAGATATTGATGTATAAAGTTTGAGTGTCATTTGGAGCTAAATCTCTCACTTTCACTACAAACCGCATATAAAATTCTTTCATTTTGGAAATTTATGTGTTATTTTTAGCTAAATCTCGCATTAACCGTACAACCCACTGTATATCGACCTCTAAACGAGCTTAAATGGGTTAAAATTTTTCTTCATTGGATTTAGGGCTCCGATCTCATTCCGAAAAGGTATTGTGCACGAAAATTGGACAACCGGATCAAAAGTTATGGATGTTTGAAGTATTAGTCTCCTTTCGAGCTAAATACCTTATTGCCAACCAACTGTATATTGACCGCTAAACAAACTGGAATGGGTAAAACATGTTTTCCATTGGTTGTAGGGCTCCGAGCTCATTCCAAAAAGGTGTTGTGCGCAAAAATCGGACAACTAGATCGAAAAAGAGTCGTTTCTCTGTCTACAAAAAGTTATGGCTGTTACAGTTTATGTGTCAAGAGGAGCTAAATCCCTTATTACCATTGCAACTTGATGTATATTGACCACTAAAATGAGCTGGAATGGTTTAAAATTGTGCTCCATTGGATGTATGCCTCCGAGCATATTCCGAAAAAGTGTTGTGGGCAAAATCAAACATACAAATCAAAAGTTATGGCTGTTAGTAGTTTAGGTGTAATTTAGAGCTAAATTTCACATTACCGCTACAACCAGTAATATATCGACAACTAAATGAACTGGAGTGGGTAAAACTTGTGCTCCAATGAACAAAGTGCTCCAAACTCATTCCGAAAAGGTGTTGTGTGGTAAAATAAGACAACCGCATCAAAAGTTGTTGCTATTTTAAGTTTGAGTGTCATTTGCAGCTAAATCTCTCATTTTCACTACAACCCGCATTAAAAATTCGGCCATTTTGAAGTGTATGTGTCATTTGGAGATAAATCTCGTATTACCACCACAACTCACTGTATATCGACCTCTAAACAAGCTGGAATGGATTTAAATTGTTCTCCACTGGATTTAGGGCTCCGATCTCATTCCGAAAAGGTATTGTGGGCAAAAATCGGACAACCTGAAAGGTGTTGTCTTATTCTCGAATAGGTAAATCTTATTCTCTATTGGATGGAGAATATGAGCTCTTTCCTAAAAAGTGTTGTTGGCAAAAATCGAACATTCGGATCAAAAGTTATGGCTGCTTGAAGTTTATGTGTAATTTGGAGCAATTCCTGCATTACCACTGGAACCCACTATATATCGAACAATAAACAAACTTGAATGGTTATATCCTACTCTCCATTGGATGTAGGGCTCTGAACTCATTCTAAAAAGGTATTTTGGGCAAAAATTATGCAACTGGATCAAGAGTTTTGTCTGTTTGAAGTTTATGTGTCATTTGGAGCTAAATCCCATATTATCACTGCAACCCACTGTAGATCAACCACTAAATGAACTGGAATGGGTAAAACTTGTTGTCCATTGGCTATAGGGCTCTGATCTCATTCTAAAAAGGTGTTGTGGGCAAAAAGCAGACAACCGGATCAAAGTTATGGATGTTTGAAGTTTAGGTGTCAATTGGAGCAAAATCCCTCATTTCTACTACAATCCACTATCCGTCGACCACTAAATGAACTCCATCAAGTAAATCCTATTCTCCATAGGATGTAGGCCTTTGAACTCATTCTAAAAAGGTATTGTTGGCAAAAATTGGGCAACTGGATCAAGATTTCTGTCTGTTTGAAGTTTATGTGTCATTTGGAGCTAAATCCCACATTATCACTGCAACCCACTGTATATCAACCACTAAACAACCTGGAATGGGTAAAACTTCTTGTCCATTGGATGTAGGGCTCTGATCTCATTCTGAAAAGGTGTTGTGGACAAAAATCAGACAACCTAATCAAAAGTTATGGATATTTCAAGTTTAGGTGTCATTTGAAGCTAAATTTCGCATTACTAGTGCAACCCGCTATATATCGACAACTAAATGAACTACAATTGGTAAAACATGTGCTTCAATGAATGTAGGGCTATGAGCTCATTCCTAAGAGATGTTATGGGGGTAAAATTAGACAACCGGATCAAAAGTTATTGCTGTATAATGTTTGAATGTCATTTGGAGCTAAATCTCTCACTTTCACTACAAACCGCATCTAAAATTCTTTCATTTTGGAAATTTATGTGTTATTTGGAGCTAAATCTCGCATTAACAGTACAACCCACTGTATATCGACCTCTAAACGAGCTTGAATGGGTTAAAATTGTTCTCCATTGGATTTAAGGCTCCGATATCATTCCGAAAAGGTATTGTGGGCGAAAATCGACAACCGGATCATAAGTTACGGATGTTTGAAGTTTAGGTCTCCTTTCGAGCTAAATACCTTATTACCAACCAGCTGTATATTGACCACTAAACAAACTGGAATGGGTAAAACTTTTTTTCCATTGGTTGTAGGGCTCCGAGCTCATTTCAAAAAGGTGTTGTGCGCAAAAATCGGACAACCAGATCAAAAGTTATGGCTATTACAGTTTATGTGTCAAGAGGAGCTAAATCCCTCATTACCATTACAACCTGCTGTATATTGACCACTAAAATGAGCTGGAATGGTTTAAAATTGTGCTCCATTGGATGTATGCCTCCGAGCATATTCCGAAAAGGTGTTGTGGGTAAAAATCAAACATACAAATCAAAAGTTATGACTGTTAGTAGTTTAGGTGTAATTTAGAGCTAAATTTCGCCTTACCGCTACATCCAGCAATATATCGACAACTAAATGAACTGGAGTGGGTACAACTTATGCTCCAATGAACAAAATGCTCCGAGCTCATTCCGAAAAGGTGTTGTGGGGGTAAAATAAGACAACCGCATCAAAAGTTGTTGCTGTTTTAAGTTTGAGTGTCATTTGCAGCTAAATCTCTCATTTTCACTACAACCCACATAAAAAATTCTGCCATTTTGAAGTGTATGTGTCATTTGGAGATAAATCTCATATTACCACCACAACTCACTGTATATCGACCTCTAAACAAGCTGGAATGGGTTTAAATTGTTCTCCACTGGATTTAGGGCTCCGACTCATTCTGAAAAGGTATTGTGGGAGAATATCGGACACCCGGAAAGGTGTTGTCTTATTCTCGAATGAGTAAATCTTATTCTCTGTTGGATGGAGAATATGAGCTCTTTCCGAAAAAGTGTTGTTGGCAAAAATCAAACAATCGGGTCAAAAGTTATGGCTGCTTGAAGTTTATGTGTAATTTGGAGCAATTCTTGCATTACCACTGGAACCCACTGTATATCAAACAATAAACAAACTTGAATGGTTATATCCTACTCTCCATTGGATGTAGGGCTCTGAACTCATTCTAAAAAGGTATTGTGGGCAAAAATTGGGCAACTGGATCAAGAGTTTTGTCTGTTTGAAGTTTATGTGTCATTTGGAGCTAAATCCCATATTATCACTACAACCCACTGTAGATCAACCACTAAATGAACTGGAATGGGTAAAACTTGTTGTCCATTGGATGTAGGGCTCTGATCTCATTCTGAAAAGGTGTTGTGGGCAAAAACAGACAACCAGATCAAAGTTATGGATGTTTGAAGTTTAGGTGTCAATTGGAGCAAAATCACTCATTTTTACTGCAATCCACTATCCGTCGACCACTAAATGAACTCGATCAAGTAAATCCTATTCTCCATAGGATGTAGGGCTCTGAACTCATTCTAAAAAGGTATTGTTGGCAAAAATTGGGCTACTGGATCAAGATTTCTATCTGTTTGAAGTTTATGTGTCATTTGGAGCTAAATCCCACATTATCACTGCAACCCACTGTAGATCAACCACTAAACAACCTGGAATGGGTTAAACTTCTTGTCCATTGGATGTAGGGCTCTGATCTCATTCTGAAAAGGTGTTGTGGGCAAAAATCAGACAACCTAATCAAAAGTTATGGATGTTTCAAGTTTAGGTGTCATTTGAAGCTAAATTTCGCAATACTAGTGCAACCTGCTATATATTGACAACTAAATGAACTGCAATGGGTAAAACTTGTGCTTCAATGAATGTAGGGCTATGAGCTCATTCCTAAGAGATGTTATGGGGGAAAAATCAGACAACCGGATCAAAAGTTATTGCTGTATAAAGTTTGAGTGTCATTTGGATCTAAATCTCTCACTTTCACTACAAACTGCATCTAAAATTCTTTCATTTTGGAAATTTATGTGTTATTTGGAGCTAAATCTCGCATTAACAGTACAACCCACTGTATATCGACCTCTAAACGAGCTTGAATGGGTTAAAATTGTTCTCCATTCGATTTAAGGCTCCGATCTCATTCCGAAAAGGTATTGTGGGCGAAAATCGGACAACCGGATCAAAAGTTATGGATGTTTGAAGTTTAGGTCTCCTTTCGAGCTAAATTCCTTATTACCAACCAACTGTATATTGACCACCAAACAAATTGAAAATGGGTAAAACTTGTTTTCCATTGGATGTAGGGCTCTGAGCTCATTCCAAAAAGGTGTTATGCGCAAAAATCGGACAATCAAATCAAAAGTTATGGCTGTTACAGTTTATGTGCCAAGAGGAGCTAAATCCCTCATTACCATTGCAACCTGCTGTATATTGACCACTAAAATGAGATGGAATGGTTTAAAATTGTGTTCCATTGGATGTATGCCTCCTTGCATATTCCGAAAAGGTGTTGTGGGCAAAAATCAAACATACAAATAAAAAGTTATGGTCGTTAGTAGTTTAGGTGTAATTTAGAGCTAAATTTCGCATTACCGCTACAACCAGCAATATATCGACAACTAAATGAACTGGAGTGGGTAAAACTTGTGCTCCAATGAACAAAGTAATCTGAGCTCATTCCGAAAAGGTGTTGTGGTGGTAAAATAAGACAACCGCATCAAAAGTTGTTGTTGTTTTAAGTTTGAGTGTCATTTGCATTTAAATCTCTCATTTTCACTACAACCCGCATTAAAAATTCTGCCATTTTGAATTGTATGTGTCATTTGGAGATAAATCTCATATTACCACCACAACTCACTGTATATCAACCTCTAAACAAGCTGGAATGGGTTTAAATTGTTCTCCACTAGATTTAGGGCTCCGATCTCATTCCAAAAAGGTATTGTGGGCGAAAATCAGACAACCGGAAAGGTGTTGTCTTATTCTCGAATGGGTAAATCTTATTCTCTGTTGGATGGAGAATATGAGCTCTTTCCGAAAAAGTGTTTTTCGCAAAAATCGAACAATCGGATCAAAAGTTATGGCTGCTTGAAGTTTATGTGTAATTTGGAGCAATTCCTGCATTACCACTGGAACCCACTGTATATCGAACAATAAACAAACTTGAATGGTTATATCCTACTCTCCATTGGATGTAGGGCTCTGAACTCATTCTAAAAAGGTATTGCGTGCAAAAATTGGGCAACTGGATCAAGAGTTTTGTCTGTTTGAAGTTTATGTGTCATTTGGAGCTAAATCCCATATTATCACTGCAACCCACTGTAGATCAACCACTAAATGAACTGGAATGGGTAAAACTTGTTGTCCATTGGATGTAGGGCTCTGATCTCATTCTGAAAAGGTGTTGTGGGCAAAAACAGAAAACCAGATCAAAGTTATGGATGTTTGAAGTTTAGGTGTCAATTGGAGCAAAATCACTCATTTTTACTGCAATCCACTATCCGTCGACCACTAAATGAACTCGATCAAGTAAATCCTATTCTCCATAGGATGTAGGGCTCTGAACTCATTCTAAAAAGGTATTGTTGGCAAAAATTGGGCAACTCGATCAAGATTTCTGTCTGTTTGAAGCTTATGTGTCATTTGGAGCTAAATCCCACATTATCACTGCAACCCAGTGTAAATCAACCACTAAACAACTTGGAATGGGTAAAACTTGTTGTCCATTGGATGTAGGGCTCTGATCTCATTCTGAAAAGGTGTAGTGGGCAAAAATCAGACAACCTAATCAAAAGTTATGGATGTTTCAAGTTTAGGTGTCATTTGAAGCTAAATTTCGGATTACTAGTGCAACCCGCTATATATCGACAACTAAATGAACTGCAATGGGTAAAACTTTTGCTTCAATGAATGTAGGGCTATCAGCTCATTCCTAAGAGATGTTATGGGGGTAAAATCAGACAACCGGATCAAAAGTTATTGCTGTATAAAGTTTGAGTGTCATTTGGAGCTAAATCTCTCATTTTCACTACAAACTGCATCTAAAATTCTTTCATTTTGGAAATTTATGTGTTATTTAGAGCTAAATCTCGCATTAACAGTACAACCCACTGTATATCGACCTCTAAACGAGCTTTAATGGGTTAAAATTGTTCTCCATTCGATTTAAGGCTCCGATCTCATTCCGAAAAAGTATTGTGGGCGAAAATCGGACAACCGGATCAAAAGTTACGGATGTTTGAAGTTTAGGTCTCCTTTCGAGCTAAATACCTTATTACCAACAAACTGTATATTGACCACTAAACAAACTGGAATGGGTAAAACTTGTTTTCCATTGGTTGTAGGGCTCCGAGCTCATTCCAAAAAGGTGCTGTGCGCAAAAATCGGACAACCAGATCAAAAGTTATGGCTGTTACAGTTTATATGTCAAGAGGAACTAAATCCCTCATTACCATTTCAACCTGCTGTATTGAATCCGAAATCGCACCTCCGAAGGAAATCGGAGGCTGCGGGCTGCCGGTTACTTTTTAGGTGGAGAAAACGAGACCGCTAGCAGCGGTCAAGGCCAGACTTCGCCCGTCACGGCGAATGTCACTCCTGTGACGGGCTTTCCTTTGATTAAGAAGAAGCGTTTACAGCGGATTACAAGTGAAGGAAAGCAGAAGCCGGCCGGTCAGACAGTTCGCAAGACGGGAAACTCGAGACGCAGCTCAAACAAGCGAGCTCCTGGATTCGAGTGTGCGTGTCTTGTGCGTGTTGCCGCCCCCTATTTATAGGCTTGGGGCATGCCCGAACGGGCAGGGATAAAATAACCGCCTTCCCGGGTACAGGAGAATCAGGCAGGTGGTGACGGATACAGAAAGGAGAAAAGAAGGAAGCCGCGCGGCTTGGCGGCTTGCGCTTGCGGTCTGTCTCGCAGAGGGGCTGGAGATGCTGCAACCAAGGCGATGATGCCACCCGGGCGGTCTCCGACTTGAGACCGCGATTTGTCTTCTTGGACTTGGTCCTTGCTGGTCTTCGTGGCGCAACCCGGGTGATCTCCGACTTGAGACCGCAGCTTGCCCTTGAGAACGCGGCCTGTCACCAGGTCTTGATCCTTGCTTAGCCTTCAAGATGCAACCCGAGCGGTCTCCAACTTGAGACCGCGGGTTGCCTTCTGGACTTGGACCCTGATAGCTTTCATGGCACAACCTGGGCGGTCTCCGACTTGAAACCGCGGTCTTCCATTTTGGACTTGGGCCTTGGTGGTCTTCATCTTTGGAGGCGACCTGATTGCTCGGACCGTCCGGTCTGTGTGGGTTGGTGCTGTTGGACCCTGTAAAACATGAACCGAGCGACTTGTATCCGCAGACCGCCCGGTCTTCGAGTAATTCTATTCGGAAGCGGTCTTCTGGGTAAACATAATCCCCGCATAGTTTTAAATTTGGAGAAGATTTCGAAAATATCAGTTCTAGCCGGAGACCGCGCCGATCTTGCCCTGTGAATTATAAATGTTCTGGAAGCTTCTATTTTCGCATAACTGCAACGCTATCACGAGTCACTACTCGCCCCTCGCGGTTAGGACTTTCAGACTGAACAACCCAATCAAGATGGTAGATCTTATGGCTCAGTTCGAAGTTCGCCAGAAGCCAGGTAAAGACCGCGAAGGAGATCGCCCGAAGGATAAGAAGAAGAGGAAAAAGAAGACATAGCCCGACAACACAGTGACTATTGCTTCCACTGGTAAGCCAGCCGACCTGCCTCCTGCGCTGATAGTCGATTTGTCGATTAGAAATGAAGCGGGTTGCTCAAACCCACCCCCGGTTGATCCTCCTGCCGTTTCTGATAAGGGAACCAACCTGCCCCCTCCTCCGGACAAGACGGACTCAGAAGCTGCCGCTCCGAAGGGCGATGGGGACGATTCTTTTAAAGTGGAGGTCACTCCTTCTGGCGTATTCCACCTGAAGATAAGAGATGAAGGGGAGAAGCGGTTGACTCCCCCAAGCCGAGCGACCAGCAGGGCCTGATAGTGAATATTGAACACAGCCCGGTTTCCCCAAAACAAACCGGCCTGAAGTCGACCAGGAAGAGGAAAGAAGATGAGTCCACGGCGGACAGGGTTCTGAAAAGGGTGAAGGTCCTAAAGGCAAAAAACAAGGCATCTTCCAGGAAACCGGGAGCGGGCAGTCTTCAAGGCAAGTCGCGCGAGAAAGAGGTTTCGGAGGGCGTAATTTCTCCTTCACCCAAGACGGATGAGCAGATCCAAACCGATGCGCACAGCATCTCTGTAAGTGATATCATCAGGGACTTGGATTCCCTTCAGAAACAAGACGACCTATTGAGATCTTCTTCCGACCTGCAGGCCACTGACCCGCCTGGAGAGAAAGAGGCTGCCCTGGCTGAGGATGCGACCAGCATTAAGGAGGCAGTCCTTCCTGAGGTTGCGACTAGAACCGAGAAAGCCGCACCGGCCCCTGAAGATTCCGTGATGGCCGGGCTTCGGCTTATGCAGGTGAAGGCGGAGAAAGTAAGGGATCAGCTTTCCAAACCGCCACCGCCGCCACCCAATCTTCTGTTGCAAGGTTAAGCGGTCGCGGATTACCGCCCTGTTCGTTTTTTCAAGACGAGGTCTCAAAACAAGTCGCGCGACTTGTTGTTGAACCCGTCCCCAAGCTTCTTTCCCTCCGCCACTCAATTTTCTGCTGCCAAGCGGAGGCAAAGCGAGAGATCGTGGAGAGAACAGCGCCGAAAGATTGATACCGAGCAAGCAAAGCGATCTATCGGCACGATTTTTACTCGATCTGCAGCGGCTTGTAAGCGAGGAGAATTTGGAAAGAGCGGTCTTCTTTTGATAATTCTCTTGTCATATGAAGTTATATTCGGCCGACCTTCTTGACTACCTTTCTTATTTGTAGATGATCGTGATTCCATTCTGAAACCGGGCGAACTGGTGACTTATCTCCCTCCACTTGATCCACCTTTGCCGAGTTCCTCGGTTATTCCGGATACCCGGATGGAGGATGAGATGACCCGTCTTCAAAGGAACTTCGAAGCCCTTACGAAGCAGTTGAAGGCCCTTGAGGAGCGGGAGAGAGCCGCTCAGGAGGAAAAAATTGCACTGCGGGCTGAAATGGAAGCTGAGAGGAGAGAGAGCCGAGCTGCGCTAGAGGCCGAGCGAAAAGAGCGCCGGGAGAAGGAGAAGGCGCAGCAAGACCAGGTGGCTGCACTGACCGCCCGACTTGATCGCGGAAAGAAAGAGATCCAGAAACTCGAAGGAGACCGCGCCTATTATAGGGACAAATACTTCCATTTGACAAGGGAGGTCGGCGGAAGCCGGCATCCCCTTAGTGCGGCTGATGAAGGTCGGCGTGGGTCACACCGCCCGGATGCTGGGACTAGCTCGTCTCTTCCAGTAGCCGGGACGATCCACACCATTGTTAGTGCAAATGAGCCCGCAACGGCCTTACCTGCTCGCATGATCCCAGCAGCGCGAGTAGAGAGGGATGTCGCGCTGCTTCATAGCATGATCAATCACCTCAATCACAGCATTAATCAAATGCAATGGACTGTTCTTCAGATCGGCGACCATGTCGCGGGACTTCATAGGGAAGATGTGCCGAGCGATGCCCGCCAGAGATAAGCGGCTTTAAGACAATCATTTGTAATATTCTATTCGGTCCTTTGGACAACTGAACTCCTTGAGCTTGATTTTATGTCATTCGGTCTGTTTATCAGACTGCTCGGTCTGTGTATTTGAATGTGCTTTATATTCTTCTTTTGTATGTTAGTTGACGCCTGCGAATTGCTTTATAAGCCGAGCGGCTTGTTTCTGTTGCTTCTTTAACCTGCCTGCTTGGATTTTACTTGTGGTTTAATGATTTAGCCTTGTATAGAAATGTGGCCGCGCGGGTTGATTAGTCTAGCCGCGATTTGACCTTTGCTAAATGCAGATCACCCGTTCTTATAAGTAGCGCCTTTCCGAAGACCTTTTTACCCGAATTTCAAGATGGGAGCAAAGCGCCAGCCGAAGCGACCTGCGAAGACCTCTGCTACCCGCTCCGAAGCCGCGCTAGCTTTCCATTCGGCAGGCCTTGAGGAATGCCGTCTGACAAAGGCCGAATTGGATGAATTTGTTGAGAAACATATGGTTGATAGTCCGCTGCTCACGCGACTTCCGCTCCGTGATGAGCGGTTGAATTCTTCTGGTCCGAACCAAATCGCCATCCCAATCGATCATTTCGAATGCGGCTTCAAGTTCCCCATATCAATCAAACTCGCTATGGTCTTTGACCACTATGGAGTTGTCCCCGGCCAAATCTCCCCTAACTCGATGGCCGGGATTTGCAGCTTCATTTCATACCTGCAGTCTGAGAGAGTCCGCTTCTCTATGGACCTTTTTAGAAAGATATTCTCGGTGCGGGCTATCCCGGACTCCGAGTCGAATGTGTTCAAAGGCCATCTCTACTTCGGCTGTCTGGGGATGAAGATGGTCAACCTCGCGAACAAGGTTACGGCCTGGTCGGAGAGGTATTTGATTTTCGAAGGCCGACTTGGCCTACTGAACCCGAACCCGCAAGTGCGGCCAGAGGAGGCCTTTCAAGAGGTCGCTATAAGCGAGATCGAGAAGAAAACCTGCAAGCTTCTCGAGGATGAGCGGCTTAATGTAAGCTACTACCTCCCGCTGCTCGCCGAGTTAGAGAATGTTCGGCCTGAAGACAGTAAGTTTTCCTTCAACCCGCTTCCGACTTCAATGTTGACCGCACGATCTCTTGTGCTGACTCTTCTCTTTTGTAGCTGAGGCCATTGTCCCTGCTAACAAGCCGGTCAGCCCGGCCAGTTTGATCTTAACTCAGATGGAGAAGAGAAAGAGACAGGTCAGAAACAAGTCGCTGCTATCCGATGGGGAGGATTTGAACTCCTTGGGCGACTTCTCTGCCCTCCGTTCCTTCAGCAAGGAGAAGGATTTAAAAGGCCGCGCGGTCTTGACCTGGCATCCGGACGGTGATAGCGTCCAGGTCTCTACTGCGCTCCCCCACTGGGCGAATGAGAAGTCGGGCCGGCATGCTGAGGCCGCCAGCATTGCCATGTTTGGCCGACGAAATTTCAGGCGATTGAGGAAGATCCCTGAGGAGGAGCTTGCCCGGGAGGCCGCGCGGGTTGGAGCTGAGAGCCTCATCACCAATGTCTTTATGGGGATGACCTTCAAAAGATTGATCAGAGCAAATGGTCATCTAGAGAAGGAAATTGCCGAATTGAAGAAGGAAAACGCGCGGCTAAAGGAGGCCGAGTTGGTAAGTCATCACCTGGCTAGCCATCTTTCTGTTTTTTCCAAACCGTGCGGTTTCTTACCTTTACTCTTTCTTCGCAGGCAAAGTATGATGAGACCGATCCGGTCTATCAAGAAGAACTTTTCGCTCATGTTGCCGAGGGAATTGATAATGCTTTTAATCTCCTGCGAGAGCTCGGAGGGTTCACAGCCAGTTTTGGGAATTCTAAACGAGCTGGAATGGGTAGAACTTGTTGTCCATTGGATGTAAGGCTCTGATCTCATTCTGAAAAGGTATTGTGGACAAAAATCAGACAACCGGATCAAAAGTTATGGATGTTTCAAGTTTAGGTGTCATTTGAAGCTAAATTTCGCATTACCAGTGCAAACCGCTATATATCGACAACTAAATGAACTGCAATGGGTAAAACTTATGCTTCAATGAATGTAAGGCTCTGAGCTCATTCCTAAAAGATGTTATGGGGGTAAAATCAGACATCCAGATCAAAAGTTATTGCTGTATAATATTTGAGTATCATTTGGAGCTAAATCTCTCACTTTCACTACAAACCGCATCTAAAATTCTTTCATTTGGAAATTTATGTGTTATTTGTAGCTAAATCTCGCATTAACAGTACAACCCACTTTATATCGACCTCTAAACGAGCTTGAATGGGTTAAAATTGTTCTCCATTGGATTTTGGGCTTCGATCTCATTCCGAAAAGGTATTATAGGCGAAAATCGGACAACCGGATCAAAAGTTACGGATGTTTGAAGTTTAGGTCTCCTTTCTAACTAAATACCTTATTACCAACCAACTGGAATTGGTAAAACTTGTTTTCCATTGGATGTAGGGCTCCGAGCTCATTCCAAAAAGGTGTTGTGCGCAAAAATCGGACAACCAGATCAAAAGTTATGGCTGTTACAGTTTATGTGTCAAGAGGAGCTAAATCCCTCATTACCATTGTACATGTTGTATATTGACCACTAAAATGAGCTGGAATGGTTTAAAATTGTGCTCCATTGGATATATGCCTCCGAGCATATTCCGAAAAGGTGTTGTGGGCCAAAATCAAACATACAAATCAAAAGTTATGGCTGTTAGAAGTTTAGGTGTAATTTAGAGCTAAATTTCGCATTACCGCTACAACCAGCAATATATCGACAACTAAATGAACTGGAGTGTGTAAAACTTGTGCTCCAATGAATGTAGTGCTCCGAGCTTATTCCGAAAAGGTGTTGTGGGGTTAATAAGACGACCGCATCAAAAGTTGTTGCTGTTTTAAGTTTGAGTGTCATTTGCAGCTAAATCTCTCATTTTCACTACAACCCGCATTAAAAATTCTGCCATTTGAAGTGTATGTGTCATTTGGAGATAAATCTCATATTACCACCACAACTCACTGTATATCGACCTCTAAACAAGATGGAATGAGTTTAAATTGTTCTCCACTGGATTTAGGGCTCCGATCTCATTCCGAAAAGGTATTGTGGGCGAAAATCGGACAACCGGAAATGTGTTGTCTTATTCTCGAATGGGTAAATCTTATTCTCTGTTGGATGGAGAATATGAGCTCTTTCCGAAAAAGTGTTGTTGGCAAAAATCGAACAATCAGATCAAAAGTTATGGCTGCTTGAAGTTTATGTGTAATTTGGAGCTAAATCCTGCATTAACACTGGAACCCACTATATATCGAACAATAAACAAACTTGAATGGTTATATCCTACTCTGCATTGGATGTAGGGCTCTGAACTCATTCTAAAAAGGTATTGTGGGCAAAATTTGGGCAACTGGATCAAGAGTTCTGTCTGTTTGAAGTTTATGTGTCATTTGGAGCTAAATCCCACATTATCACTGCAACCCACTGTAGATCAACCACTAAACGACCTGGAATGGGTAGAACGTGTTTGTCCATTCGATGTAAGGCTCTCATCTCATTCTGAAAAGGTGTTGTGGGCAAAAATCAGACAACCGGATCAACAGTTATGGATGTTTCAAGTTTAGGTGTCATTTGAAGCTAAATTTCGCATTATCAGTGCAACCCGCTATATCGACAACTAAATGAACTGCAATGGGTAAAACTTGTGCTTCAATGAATGTAGGGCTCTAAGCTCATTCGTAAAAGATGTTATGGCGGTAAAATCAGACAACCGGATCAAACGTTATTGTTGTATAAAGTTTGAGTGTCATTTGGAGTTAAATCTCTCACTTTCACTACAAACCACATCTAAAATTCTTTCATTTTGGAAATTTATGTGTTATTTGTAGCTAAATCTCGCATTAACAGTACAACCCACTGTATATCGACCTATAAACAAGCTTGAATGGGTTAAAATTGTTCTCCATTGGATTTTGGGCTCCGATCTCATTCCGAAAAGGTGTTGTGGGGGAAAATCGGACAACGGATCAAAACTTACGGATGTTTGAAGTTTAGGTCTCCTTTCGAGCTAACTACCTTATTACCAACCAACTATATATTGACCACTAAACAAACTGAAATGGGTAAAACTTGTTTTCCATTGGATGTAGGGCTCCGAGCTCATTCCAAAAAGGTGTTGTGCGCAAAAATCGGACAACCAGATCAAAAGTTATGGTTGTTATAGTTTACGTGTCAAGATGAGCTAAATCCCTCATTTCCATTGCAACCTGCTGTATATTGACCACTAAAATGAGCTGGAATGGTTTTAAAATTGTGCTCCATTGGATGTATGCCTCCGAGCATATTCCGAAAAGGTGTTGTGGGCAAAAATCAAACATACAAATCAATAGTTATGGCTGTTAGAAGTTTAGGTGTAATTTAGAGCTAAATTTCGCATTACCGCTACAACGAGCAATATATCGACAACTAAATGAACTGGAGTTGGAAAAACTTGTGCTCCAATGAATTTAGTGTTCCGAGCTCATTCCGAAAAGGTGTTGTGGGTAAAATATAACAACCGCATCAAAAGTTATTGTTGTTTAAGTTTGAGTGTCATTTGCAGCTAAATCTCTCATTTTCACTACAACCACATTAAAAATTATGCCATTTTGAAGTGTATGTGTCATTTGGAGATAAATCTCATATTACCACCACAACTCACTGTATATCGACCTCTAAACAAGATGGAATGAGTTTAAATTTTCTCCACTGGATTTAGGGCCCCGATCTCATTCCGAAAAGGTATGTGGGCGAAAATCGGACAACGGGAAAGGTGTTGTCTTATTCTCGAATGGGTAAATCTTCCTGTTGGATGGAGAAATATGAGCTCTTTCCGAAAAAGTGTTGTTGGCAAAAATCGAACAATCAGATCAAAAGTTATGGCTGCTGAAGTTTATGTGTAATTTGGAGCTAATTCCTGCATTACCACTGGAACCCACTATATATCGAAACAATAAACAAACTTGAATGGTTATATCATACTCTCCATTGGATGTAGGGCTCTGAACTCATTCTAAAAAGGTATTGTTGGCAAAATTGGGCAACTGGATTAAGAGTTCTGTCTGTTTGAAGTTTATGTGTCATTTGGAGCTAAATCCCACATTATCACTGCAAACCCACTGTAGATCAACCACTAAAACGGACTGGAATTGTTATCCATTGGATGTAGGGCTCTGCTTCCATTGTGGAAAAGGTGTTGTGGGCAAAAATCAGACAACGGATCAAAAGTTATGGATGTTTCAAGTTTAGGTGTCATTTGAAGCTAAATTTCGCATTACAGTGCAACCCGCTATATATCGACAACTAAATGAACTGCAATGGGTAAAATTGTGCTTCAATGAATGTAGGGCTCTGAGCTCATTCCTAAAAGATGTTGAGGGGGTAAAATCAAACAACTAGATCAAAAGTTATTGCTGTATAAAGTTTGAGTGTCATTTGGAGCTAAATCTCTCACTTTCACTACAAAACCGCATATAAAATTCTTCCATTTTGGAAATTTATGTGTTATTTGTAGCTAAATCTCGCATTAACAGTACAACCCACTGTATAT
>JAWHQI010002882.1:0-22157 GCA_033032865.1 Dactylorhiza incarnata
ATAGAAGTTGACACAACTTCGACTAAAAGTCGAAGCAACTTTGAATACAATAGAAGTAACTCATATGAAGTCAAAGTATAGTTGAAGTCGACGCAACGTCGAGATGAACTCGACGCAGAAGAAGAGTCTGTCAAAGCAATATCAGAAGTCGACGCAATTTCGACTTGAATTCGATGCAGAAGATGAAGTTCAAAGTCCAAGTCTACAACTCGACGGATACGTTGATAAGGATTCGACGCAATGTCGACATCTGAGTTCAGTCAGAGCTAAGAGGGATTTTGAAGTTGCTTCAATAAGAACTCACAGGTGCGTCGAATAGAGGGAAAATGAAATCGACGCTACGTCGAATATAGACAGAAATGGAAAGTCTTATGCTGTATTTTCTTATGCTTTTCCAGAAGGTATCCAAGGCTATAGTCTAACTTCTAACAACTCATTCATTGCCAAGAATGGAATGGAGTACTCTATAGAGACAACAAATACATTCTTGGAAGTTATTCAAATCATATTGACGGGTCGGGAAAAAGAAATAGAAGGAAATACTTAATATCCAATGGATATTCTTTCTAAGGACAGAACAGAAGAGGAAAGAAATTCAAACACTATTCGACGATATACAGAAGAAGGAATAAAAACTTAACAATTGAATGATTCAGGCTCCTTATTCTTCTGCCTCAAGCTTTCTCTGTACAGGAATACAAATAGGCTCTGCTTCTTCTTCTTCTACATCTACAACAGAAAGTCATCTAGAGTACAGAGATCATCAGGATCACAAGCAAAATAACTCTTACAGTCTTCTTTATCTTAAGCAAGAGTTCATTATATACATATCCTGAAGAACATCAAAAGACAGCATCATGTGTGATAGATGTAGAAGGATTTATATAGCAGAATCCTTCTCTTCTTCTCCTTCTTTACTTCTCTTTCTTTATTCTGTAACTGAGAAAGAGTCCTAAAAATTCCTCTCCAAAGGATTCAGTTGGTTCTAAGAGTCTCCTTATCAAAAGACTCAGTTAGTAGTTCTAAGAGTCTCCTTATCAAAAGACTTAGTGGCTGGTTCTGAGAGTCTCCTTATCAAAAGACTCAGGCACATATAGTGCAATCCTACCAAGGTGGTAGAAGACTGGACTACCCATATTTTGGGGAACCACTATAAAAATTATGTGTCTTCTGAGTTGTGCTTTTCTGTGTTGTCCCTTTACTGTTTAGTATTTTCTATGTTTATTTTATTCTACTTGGTTGTGCTGATTGCATAGTTATTAGAGTAGTTTTTTATTATGTGTGCATATTTAGGGTAAAAGTTTTTAAATCTCTATCCCCCCCCCCCCCCCCCCCCGCTCTAGAGAATGCTCAGAGGTTACACTGTGCACTTTCACTATCATATCAAAACTAATACATACATCAAATACATGATGTGTTTATTGTTATCCTGAGGGCTTCTTTAAATCGGGAATCTTGTGGTCAATATTCCTAACAATCTCCCTCTATTTGAAGAATTCAGAATCTCATATAATAATAGACACATGGGTATAACTATAAATAAAATTAGACATAAGGAATAAAGTAAACATTTCATTATATAGTAGTTTCAGAACAATGTTTACATTAGGGATTTTAAAGATATCATTAATAACCCAATAATTTCTTATTTCTATTTGCTTTCCTTGACCATTAATCACTATCTCCAGCAGCTTTCCTCCTTTGTCTTTCAAAATAGCCTAGTGGTTTAGAAATGAATCTGGGAGGAGGAGGTGGTCCATTATGACACTTTCTCACGTGAATCCTCCTCTTTACCTCTTGATGTTCATGCTTATTCCATTCCATTGATCCATAATACCTTGAGATATTCTTACCTTGACTACAAAGCTGATTCCTTGTATATAATATTATGGACTTGAATTGTGGGCTCCACTCTTCATAGATAGGATCTTTCTGAATTTCCTCTCTTCTCTTCTTCCTGGCCAACATCTCTTCTTCAGGTGTTATTGCTTTCCTTTTATGAGATGACTCAGCAAGATGAGGACTATCAGAGAACTGCTCGACTTGGGGTTCATGATATGCAGGCTCTGAATCATAATTCAGCTGGGGTAGATTCAAGTCAAGCCTTGTCACATTTGAGACGCAAACAGCCTCGTCAGCACCATGCTTTATAGTAAGTTCTTCGCCCTTTTTGACTTCTTCAGATACATGCTGGCGAATGTTATCATGAAGGTTATATATTTTATTTCTAAGCATGTTTACACCTTCAGTGATATGATTCTTTGTTTCTAGGAGGTGTTCATCCAGCAGTTAGCTACAAAAATCAACTCTTTCATGAACATTCATTATATTCTCTGTCATGTTATTAGCAGTTTGTTGGAATGAATTTTGAAGATTTTATGAGGTAGCACACTGATTCTTTATGATATCTACTAGCTCTTTATGAGTTATTTCTAGTTGTTAGGTTGTATGGTCCCTAGTAGGAGCAGACCTCATGAAGAAATTCAATGGTTGGGCATTCAATTGATGCATCTCAACTTTAACTCCTGCTATTTCTTCAGATAATTCATTTCTTATACCCTGGATTGTCTTATCCATATAACATTCAAGATGTTTTGTTTGACCATCTAACAAAGCTTTCATCTGATCCATTAAGGAACCAGGAAGTTCTTCGCTGGTTGTAGGAATGGGGTTGTTAGGCTCTCTAGCATTTGTTGCATTGGGTGGATCTATCTCAGATTTATAGTTAGCATGCATGTAGTCAGGAGTGTCAGCTTTAGGAGTTTGCTTCTCAAGTTCTAGCTCTGTCACAACTGACTTCCCTTTGTACAACACAATTTCTTGGCCAGCGAAAGTTATTTCTTCTGGCTCATTCAACACTTGTTCAGGCACTTTGCCATCATCTTTAGGAATGCTTTCAACAATTTTCTCAATAATTTTATCTACAGCATATATATCAGTTGCATTATGGGCAGAGTTCTCATGTTGAGACTCCTCCTCAATCACTTCAGTTTCTTCCTTCAATTACTTCAGTATTTTGGGATGATCTCTCCAAGAGAGACTCCCCCTAAACTATTGCGGTATCTTGGATTGAGCTCTCCAAGGGAGACTCCCCCTCAACTTCAGTTATCTTCTCTATTTCAACACTCTTCTCAACTCCATCATCCTTCTCTCCTTCATTAGCCACCCTGGGCATCTCCATTGGTGCTATTATTTCCATATCTTATAGAGGTGCAAACTCAATGATCATTGGTTCAATTTGCTTAGATTTCTCCCCTTCAATATGATTGGGAGGACTGTCAGAGCTTGTCACTGTCATCTTTCTCTTCTTTTCTTTCTTCTTAGTACATTCTCCTTGACTTTTCTCAGACTTGGGGAAAGGATTCTCCCACCACTCTATAGATTTGTAGTCAATATTCTTCAGATAATGCAGAGGGATCCCATGTGACTCATCAAGCTTTTCACCTAAGATCTTGAATAAAGATACAAGGAGATAATTCTCCCAAGGTTTGGGGCACTCAAGCAGTCCTTGAACTTTTCAAACTTGAACTTACTCCAATCAGTTTTCTTAGTTAATATGATGGTTTTCATGACCGTGAACATGTCTTTGGAAATCCTCTCATGTGATCCAGGCTTACACATCATAGCCTTTCCCCAATGTGAGATAGAAATATTCCAGGGGAATTCATCTTCATCCTATATAAGTATCCATATTCCTCATCTGAATAGCCACGCCACTCTAGGACGGATTCATGGTCTACCTGACTGATTTCATCTGCTTTTTCATTCTCTTGAAGTGTTGGCAGGTGAGGAACTCTGCTAATACTCCTAGCAGTTATTTTCATAACATTTCCTCCTATAGATGTTTTGATATATCTTCCTGTAGAACTTATTTTAGCATTCTAAAGGAATTCCTGAACTTCTCTCAGCAAGATAGATGTTGGTTCAGAAAGAATAAATTCCAAACCTAATGCACTGAGGAGAAAGATAGCATACTAGATTTCATATGGCGTGTTCTTGAATCCGTCTCGCATGAGTTCCTTACCAATGTTCATCTCATTAGAAGAGATGGTCTTGGGAGCCAATAGCGATCAAGGCGTAGAGAGCAGAAGAATTCTTTGTCGGCGAGATGAAGGAAGTTCAGGGGTCGCGCAGACGACTCTTAGGTTTATGATGTATTTAAACCATAAAATCTATAGTGATTCTAATTATAATATATAATAAGAATATAAAGAAGTGTGCACCTATTTTGGCCATAATTTCGAGTAAATATTATTAATTAGGAACCAATTATGGTGTGCCAATGGCCAAATATTGCATCCTAACAATATTTTATGTGTTGTCTAGACCTTCTCGATGACATTTTCTACACGTAGTAGAAATTCTGAACACTTCCAGAGAATAATTAGACAACATATGTGTCGACCAGATCACTGGTCTTCACACTAATAAATCTTGTAAATGGGAAAGAATTACTAAATATAACTCAGAGAAATATATCAACTCATATTAAGCATACCAAGCTCAATTTTGAATTGATTAAATTTTGCCTCATCAAGGGGCTTAGTAAAGATGTCAGTCATTTGCTTGTTTATTGGTACATATTCTAAGCAAATGTCTTCCTTCTCCACAAGCTCCTAATGAAGTGATATCTGATCTTTATGTGATTGGTTCTGCTGTGTGACACTAGATTCTTGTGTAAGATCCCTCTCTCGCACCGGAGAGTTCTCTGATCTTATGCCCAAAATCGCCGCCTTACGGTGACACCTATTGGATCGGTAGGCTCCCTTAGAGGGGGGTGAATAAGGGCTTTAAAATTTTTATATTTAATTGAGTTAATTCAAATACGTTTACAGTATATATAAAATATCTCAGTTTAAACACTGATGTAAGCTTCTTATGAAAGTGGGTTGTATTTAGCACGACAGATGTGAACTCTGATACTACCGCTAGCGGTAGTGTTACTGCTCAGTGTTAGTGACAGAGAATGCCTTTTCGTTTAGATTTCAAAGATCAGAGATTGCACGACAATATTAGAGAAAAACATATAGTATTATTGCTTTAGTCATCATTAAAAATCTTATCCCAATGACGCTTGGGATTGATGCGAATCTGTAAAAGACCTTTTTGGTTTTCTATACCGACCCTTCTCCCAAGGATCGGTTGGCTCTAGCCTATCTCTCCCCAGATGAGGCCTCGAGCCGCCCCTAGGAATAACCCTAGACCTAGTCGCCACACCCACGCTGCGAATTCTCCCTAGTCCTCGCAAGGCCCTAGTCGCCAACCACGCGGCGAATTCTCTACTTGTGATAAAAAGAGTTACAAATAACAAAAACTAAAATATCAAAGAAACTCCCTCAAAGGTTGAACTTGAAGATGAAGTCGGTGTGATTGATCTTTCTTCAAGTCCTTAGCATTCACGAACGTTCACGGAGTTCTCTTGACTGTAAAGAGGAGTCTCTCACGAATACAGGAGTTGTGGCTTAGATGTGTCGTCCAAATCAGCAAATCAAAATGGAGGTGGACCACTCTTTAAATAGGCTCAGATCCTAGCGCAAGAGGTAGTGCTACGGTCAGGCAATAGCCTTTTTAGGCATCATGTTGGCATGCAGATCGAGACATTTTTGGTAACATTCTGGCTCCAAAATTGGCAACCCATCCTACCACGCCGCGGTAAGGATAGCGCTTCGCATTAGCATTATCTCCTTCCTAGCTGTCAGATCTCCTTCCATTTTTGCTCCTCAATCAGCATCATGAAAGCGGGGCTTCCATAAGCTACCTTTGGGCGTTATCCTTAACGCGGCGCGGTAGAACATACCATATTCAGTCCTAACGATATTCCTTTTTCGACGAATGTTTCCTTCTCGACGATATTTCCTAATATGCAGAAGCTACAGCTAGCGTTAGTATTAGCGCAGCGCACTAGCAACATAGAATTGATCAGATAGGAAATCATCATCTTTCTTTTTCGTACTCTTAGAGGCTTGAAAGAAGTTCCTGCACACTATAAACACATGGTAAGTATGATCAAATACAATGGGATTTGTTATTCTCAAACCAAGAGATGTGGAAAGCAGGTTCCAACAAACTCCCCCTTTTGATAATAACAAATCCTCTAGGAAAGAAATCATTCAATTATAAGACTTGTGTTTATAGTAAAGAGTATGCGTGATAGTATGAATATGCTCCCCTATATGGATACTCCACTATATGAGTGTTCCCCCTACATCACAGCATCCTATGTATTTTACTCCCCTCTAAGTGTGAATTCCTTTCGAAGTTATTCTCCCCCTTTTTGGTATTTTCAAAAGTGGGTGTTGAGAAGGTAAAGAGCATGACAAAGATTTATTACTTAGTGAAACTACATGGTGAGTGAGTAAAGGATGAAGTTCGAATTACTTAATTATTCTCCCCCTTTTGTAGGAAGTTTAGAGTAAGAATGAAGTATCATTAGTTAGTAACAAATACCACTTGTTGGGTAAGAAAATATTCATGATCGAGCATACAAGTAGTAAGGATAGTGGAAAGCATGTTTCAAGATAAATAAACATCTTTATATAGGAGTTTGAAGCATAGTAAATGAGTAAGAGTTTTGTTTTAGTAGAAAATAGATGTTTTTAGCAATTGAAGGCCAAGATCACAATATAATTTGTTATCAAAAATATAATAACACTGGTTTTAGAAAGTAAATAAGCAAGATTGAGTATGCAAGGCGTAGCGGAATATAAGTTCAAAGATAATAAGAATTCTTAATATAAACATCATTTTTGAAATTTGCAAGTGTTGAAAATGAATAAGAGTGTGAGTGTTTGAAAGAAGATGTTTTGAATTTTAAATTCAAGATACGCCTGTGGTACATAAAAATAATTCACGCATGATTTTAATTTATCAAGTCAAGATAAGAAACTACAATGTTCTAAAGTCGCAATTCAAGTAGAATTATACATTGTAGAGACCATGCAAAGTTATCTAGTGCATCTACTAAAAATTGTAGAAAATACATGTAACTATGCATTAAAGTCCAATACTCATGAGTAGAAGGCTATAAGAGATAATGATGTGTACAAGTAGTGTGTTTGTTAAGAGTATATAAATGATTTAATCAAAATACATAACATGTATAATGGAATAGACAAAACATTACTGAAATGCATTTTTAGAGTTACTTCCACCCACAAAGCTATATTTGATTTCAATGCACATATAAATAGTACAACTCCCAAGGTGCTATAAACACACAATGCTCATTAAGACTTATCAAGGTGCAAAGTAGTTCTTGGGGGATAACATATATTGTATCTTTTCTTTTTATTTGTGATCATGTGTACAAGAAGAAGTAGGGTGTACAACCCCTATATTTTCCGAGTCGGTGTGGCCCGATGTGGATGAGGTCGTGATAGATAAGGTGACCAAGGCAAGCGGGTCGACCTCTCTGAAGCGAATGAGACCGAGCAGGACTAAGGAATGACCAGAGGAAGGAAGTAGTGGAGCAAGTGGGGTATGCATCCCCCACTCGCCCCTTGTGGCCGACGGGTGGGGGAGGCTCCCCCCACTCGCCCCTTGTGGTCGGCGAGTGGGGAAGGCTCCCCCCACTCGCCCCTTGTGTCTGACGGGTGGGGGAGGCTCCCCCCACTCGCCCCTTATGGCCGGCGAGTGGGGGAGGCTCCCCCCACTCACCCCTATGGCCGACGGGTGGGGGAGGCTCCCCCAACTCACCCCTTATGGTCGGCGAGTGGGGGAGGTTCCCCCCCCCCCCCCCCCCCACTCATCCCCTGTGGCCGACGGGTGGGGGAGGCTCCCCCCACTCACCCCTTGTGGCCGGCGAGTGGGGGAGGCTCCCCACTCGCCCCTTGTGGCCGACGGCTGGGGGAGGCTCCCCCAACTTGCCCCTTGTGGCCAACGGGTGGGGGAGGCTCCACCCACTCGCCCCTTATGGTCGGCGAGTGGGGGAGGCTCCCCCACTCGCCCCTTGTGGCCGACGAGTGGGGGAGGCTCCCCCCACTCTCCCCTTGTGGCCGGCGGGTGGGGGAGGCTCCCCCCACTCGCCCCTCATGACTGGCGAGTGGGGAGGCTCCCCCCACTCACCCCTCTCTTGCCTCCCTTTTGCCCTTCCTAATGGGCTGTTAGGGGGTGCGGATAGTGTTTTCAAACAGCGGGAATCTGCTATTCGCAGACCATTTTCATAAAATCTATAAATAGACCCCCATGGGCACCTTGGGAGGGTTGACATCTCTCTACCCCACCCCTCTCCTGTTGTGTGTCTTGTGAGCTAGCACTACCCCCTCCCCCTGTCAAGAAGGTTAACGGTGAGGTGGTCCTTAGTGCCCTCCAAGGTGCCCAGGCTTAGCATTGGCTTGGGAGGGGAAGTTCCTTGTGAGCTTCCGGGTGTGTGGTGGGACCTCCACGCTACAGGTTAAGGGGTTTGTTTTTGGACTCAGGTGTTCTTCAAGTGAAGGTGTTCTTCAAGGGCAGGGTCTCTCGGTTCTTAGCAACTGGTCAGGGGTCTAGCTCGGGTCAAGTAAGGGTTAGTTGCATCCCCCTTCGAACGTCGAGACCAGCTCTCTGGTTTCAACATTCTGGTGCGGTGAGCGTGGAAGCAGCTAGTTCGGAAAGCCCTGAACAAGTCTCGTGACTGGAAGCGATGAGCTGGGGAACTCACCCCCTACCAGCAAGTGCGTGAAGAAGAGGGATTTTGAAGAGTTCAAGAAGTCGGTTCAGGAGCTCATGCGGGTTGCACTTCCCCCTCACGGTGAGTTCTCGGCACCACCCACACCCGTGCTCATCTTGCCATTTCCGATGGGGACGGGGCAAGCACGTCGGCAAGAAAAGGGGTTAGCCGCAGGGGAAGGCTCAGGTCTCTAAGCAAGAGTGCTCTTCAACAGCTCTCCTGAGAGGAGGTAGGGAAAACGCCTTCGACTCGCCAGGGAGGAGGAGTCCCTTCTGCGAGCTGATTACCTCATCTCCAGTTCCAAACAGGTTCAGTAAACCCACCATGTCTTACTACACGGGCAAGGATGACCCTCTCCAGCACCTCCAGCGGTTTGAAGACATGGTCTCGGTCAGGCAAATGACGAACGCCTCCAAGTGCAGGCTCTTTGCCATCACTTTCAAGGGAGAGGCAAAGGACTGGTTCCACCAGCTCCCATTAGGTACCATCTACAGCTTCAAGGACCTGCGTCGGAGTTTCTTGTTGAGGTTCTCCACCCCGGAGAAGGGGAGGGAGGGACCAGAGTCCCTATTCTTAATTCAACAAAAGCACGGGGAGGCATTGGGAAGCTACGCAGGCCGGTTTCAGGAACAAGTTCTTCACCTCCAGGCTGACCAGAGAAGCAGGAGGGACTAGGAGAAAGAAAAGGAGTAAGAAGACGAAGAAATGAGAGGAGGTGATGGAGTAGATGGTCGAGTTACATGTGGCCAAGTAGGCATAAGAAGGGGCGTTGTAATATGTAACCTCCTCGTTATATGTGAGAAATACTTAGAGGTAGTATCTTAAGTAAGACCCGGAATAGGAAGTGTCGAGTGGTCCTCCGCCTTCGGTTGAGCTAAGCTCCCGAGAAGTGTTGAAGTCCTCGACCTCCAATTGGCTAGTTTCTGGGGAGGTGTTGAGTTTCTCAGCCTCCAGGTGAAGGTAAGCACCTAGGACGTGGATGGGTACTCCACCCCCAGTTGGTAAGATCCCCGACTAGAGACCATTCTCCGGGCTCAGTCATGCCGGCAGGTGGGAGACTCATCGGGTCGACTCGCTAATTGCTAAGTGGCTTGGGAAGGTATGGAGTTCCTCTGCCTCCAGGTAAGCTAAGGCCCCTAGGACGTGAATGGGTACTCTGCCCCCAATTGGTTTGGAAAGGTGTGGAGTTCCTCTGCCTCCAGGTAAGCTAAGGCCCCTAGGACGTGGACGGGTACTCTGCCCCCAATTGGTTTGGAAAGGTGTGGAGTTCCTCTGCCTCCAGGTAAGCTAAGGTCCCTAGGACGTGGACGGGTACTCTGCCCCCAATTTGTTTGGAAAGGTATGGAGTTCCTCTACCTCCAGGTAAGCTAAGGCCCCTGGACGTGGACGAGTACTCTGCCCCCAATTGGTTTGGAAAGGTGTGGAGTTCCTCTGCCTCCAAGTAAGCTAAGGCCCCTAGGACGTGGACGGGTACTCTGCCCCCAATTGGTTTGGAAAGGTGTGGAGTTCCTCTACCTCCTGGTAAGCTAAGGCCCCTAGGACGTGGATGGGTACTCTGCCCCCAATTGGTTTGGAAAGGTGGGGAGTTCCTCTGCCTCCAGGTAAGCTAAGGCCCCTAGGATGTGGATGGGTACTCTTCCCCCAATTGGTTTGGAAATGTGTGGAGTTCCTCTGCCTCCAGGTATGCTAAGGCCCCTAGGACGTCGACGGGTACTCTGCCCCCAATTGGTTTGGAAAGGTGTGGAGTTCCTCTGCCTCCAGGCAAGCTAAGGCCCCTAGGACGTGGACGGGTACTCTGCCCCCAATTGGTTTGGAAAAGTGTTGAGTTCCTCTGCCTCCAGGTAAGCTAAGGCCCCTAGGACATGGACGGGTACTCTGCGCCCAATTGGTTTGGAAAGGTGTGGAGTTCCTCTGCCTCCAAGTAAGCTAAGGCCCCTAGGACATGGACGGGTACTCTGCAGCCAATTGGTTTGGAAAGGTGTGGAGTTCCTCTATGAAAGGGAGTGTTTAGTTCTTAAGTATTATTAAAACTCTTGATTAAGTTTTACTTCAAAGTAAATGATATATATAAATATATGTGTTTGCTGAGTAATAAAATCAAACAGTAAGAGTGCATAAGTAAACACAGCAAATAAAAATAGAAATAAAATAAACAAGAAAACCACACATCCAGATGACATAAGAAATATAGTAGTTCCCCTCAACCTTGGTACATCTACTCTTCTACCCACTGGTAGGAATCCACTAGGAGGTTGTTGATCAGGTGCCCTCACACCAATGAGCTTTTGATATGGTGCCCAAAAACTAAGGGAGCTTTTATCAGGTGCTCTAACCAAGATGCAGGTTTTTGCTAAGGTGGCCTGTCACCGGGAGTAAACTTTTGAAGGG
Source organism: Dactylorhiza incarnata (assembly GCA_033032865.1). NCBI lineage: Eukaryota > Viridiplantae > Streptophyta > Magnoliopsida > Asparagales > Orchidaceae > Dactylorhiza > Dactylorhiza incarnata. The sequence goes on from JAWHQI010002882.1 coordinate 11,036, forward strand.
AGTTTTAACCCTTTACAAGATGGGAAGGAGAAAGGGAAAAGATATATTGTTCTTCTCTTTTTGCTGAGAAGACTCTTGATGATCGTGATAAGATGTTGTGTTTGGATCTTGATGAAGATGTTGTTGAAGAGAGCTCCCCATGTCTGATTAAGTTTTGATGACAGCTTGTGGATGGAGCTCCTTCTCTAGATTGCAAATCCTCTTTTCTTCTTCTTGCATTTTTGATCCCTGAGCAAATGATATTTGATTTGGTGTCTCAGGTTGTAGATGATCTGCAAGAGAAGAGTTAGGCAAAAAGAAGATATAATATATTTGATCGGCTTCTTCTTTTTGCTCCTTTGTTTTTCTTCCTCTTTCTTTTCCTGTACAACAAATATAATATCTTCTGTCTATATTATCTGTCGTGAACCTGCGGTCTTATATTATGTTCTTCTCTGCTCTGTATATTTATTCTGGAGAGCTTTCGGCTGATTTGAATCCTTGCCAACAGAAGAGGAAAGAAATAATGTTTCTTTTATTTCCCAGATCCTCGAGCAGAACAATTTCCTTCTTTTACTTGCTGCAACGGCTACATCATTTATTGTTTCTGCCAAACGGCTATAGCATTTAATGCTTGCAGCTGTAATGTCAGATTTATAAAGGCAGCAATATATATCGCAATATATAAATAGAATTAATAAAATATTGCTTTAATAAAGTCTGACAGCATATTAGTCGAGCTGAGAATAAGAAATATAATACTGAAGATATTTCGTCGAGCTCAGGTTCAAGTTCGTCGACCTCATCATTTGATTCGTCGACCTCATCATTTAATTCACTGTTCTGAACATCTGCTGAATATTCGTCGAACGCAGACTTGAGTTCGTCGAACGGAAGGATTTGTCGACCGTTGATACTGGATGGATCATCGACCGCTGAATATTGAGCTGTTCGTCGAACGCAGACTTGAGTTTGTCGAACGCAGGATTTCGTCGATCGCTGAGCTGAGGTCTGTTCGTCGACCGCTGAGCTGAGGCGGGATTGTTGAGCGCTGAACCACTGGATTTCGTCGAGCGCATAATGAATACCATTCGTCGACCGTAGAGCGCCGTTCGTCGAACGCAGGTAGCCGTTCGTCGAACGCAGAGAACTTATGATATTTTTATTCTTTCTCTTATTTTCTGCCTATTAAATATATGTCTCTTTTTCAACCTTCTTTCTTAATGAGATTTAATCTAAGTTATATAATATGTTATGATATAAACTTAGATACTAAAGGTGGATCCTAACTCAAATCAAAACTAAGGTTCCAACAATCTCCCCCTATTTGAGTTGAGATCCTAATCCAAATTAAGACTAGGTTCTAACAATCTCCCCCTATTTGGTTTAGGATTCCTAAGCATAAAATGTCTTTAAAGCTTAAGGGTCAGAGATTATCTTTAAATTTCATTTAAAACTAAGCTATTTCTGATTTCCTAGATCTTGATTTTAATAGGAATTTTAATAATGAATTGCTAGCTATTAATGGATTCTAGGAATTTAAAATCAAAAAGACAATGTATGATAACTTCTTTCTATAGAATACCCTTAATCAGAAGAGACTCACACTTAGTGCTTTGATCATTTCTGATCTATGCAATCTGAGTAGAATGCTCAAATTGATTTTGGAGAAAATCTGGAAGAATGTGAAGTCTATCTGACTTTGTTTTTGAGATATAAATATTTACAAGAATCATTTAACTGCTATTTAATTTAATTATAATTTAAGTAAAAATATTAAACAGTTAAAACAAAATAGCCTTATAGATAGATAAGTTGGCCTTTTTATTTCATTGAAGTACAAATTTGAAAATGTATTTTGATGTTGCTGATCATAAAATGTTTCTTTTTCTTTAAAAGTCTATTTAAACTTATCAGCTTTAATAATTTGTTCTGCTGATGATTTTAAATTTTCTTGAAGTTTATTATATTCAGGAGTTGAAATAATTATTTTTGTTAACTCCTTTTTAATTTCATTTTCAGATTTCATTAAACCTGTACATGGTGATTTGAAAACAGATTTAAAATCAGAGGTAAAATTAAAGTTTGAAGTTACCTCAACTACCTTAGTTACCATTTCTGCTTCAGATTTTGCATCTAATATGTGATATTAACTTGAGCCATATATGTCCATCATGCAAAAATCTTTGGCTTTTTGTTCTTCTTCTTCAGTTAGACTGAATGATGGTTCTACATCAAACAAACAGTTAGTGGAAGAAGTAAAGGTGGATTAATTTACCGTCCTTGAGAGGGAGTTCCAATGCTTCTTGCTGAAGTGCAATCAGCCACTTTAAGAAGAGTGTCTTTTGACATTGATTTAGCCAATATGTTCATGGCCATGGCATCAGCACTTTTCAGCTTTTCTTCTTCTGTTGAGGAAATTGAGGATGGAAGTCCTGTCAAAACAGATTTGTAAATATTTTCATCTATGGCATTCATATATAACTTAATTCTAACTTGCCATAAAGGAAAACTATCCAAATTACATATAAGTGGATCTGAAAAAGAAAATTCTGCTTGTGCCATTTAGAAAACCCCTTTTTAAAAACAAATAAGAACTAAGTGATCTTTGTGATTTCAGGTGTTAGCCTGTGTGAAAAATCAACCTGCTTTGATACCAATTGAAAGGGAGTGTTTAGTTCTTAAGTATTATTAAAACTCTTGATTAAATTTTACTTCAAAGTAAATGATATATATAAATATATGTGTTTCCTGAGTAATAAAATCAAACAGTAAGAGTGCATAAGTAAACACAGTAAATAAAAACAGAAATAAAATAAATAAGCAAACCACACATCCAGATGACACAAGAAATATAGTAGTTCACCTCAACCTGGGTACATCTACTCTTCTACCTACTGGTAGGAATCCACTAGGAGGTTGTTGATCAGGTGCCCTCACACCAATGAGCTTTTGATAAGGTGCCCAAAACCAAGGGAGCTTTTGATCAAGTGCTCTAACCAAGATGCAGGTTTTTGCTAAGGTGGCCTATCACCGGGAGTAAACTTTTGAAGGGAGTTTTAACCCTTTACAAGATGGGAAGGAGAAAGGGAAAAGATATATTGTTCTTCTCTTTTTGCTGAGAAGACTCTTGATGATCCTGATGAGATGTTGTGTTTGGATCTTGATGAAGATGTTGTTGAAGAAAGCTCCCCCTGTCTGATTAAGTTTGATCACAGCTTGTGGATGGAGCTCCTTCTCTAGATTGCAAATCCTCTTTTCTTCTTCTTGCAGTTTTGATCCCTGAGCAAATGATATTTGATTTGGTGTCTCAGGTTGTAGATGATCTGCAAGAGAAGAGTTAGGAAAAAGAAGATATAATATATTTGATCGGCTTCTTCTTTTTGCTCCTCTGTTTTTCTTCCTCTTTCTTTTCCTGTACAACAAATATAATATCTTCTGTCTATATTATCTGTCGTGAACCTGCTGTCTTATATTCTGTTCTTCTCTGCTCTGTATATTTATTCTGGAGAGCTTCCGGCTGATTTGAATCCTTGCCAACAGAAGAGGAAAGAAATAATGTTTCTTTTATTTCCCAGATCCTCGAGCAGAACAATTTCCTTCTTTTACTTGCTGCAACGGCTACATCATTTATTATTTTTGCCAAACGACTATAGCATCTAATGCTTGCAGCTGTAATGTCAGATTTATAAAAGCAGCAATATATATAGCAATATATAAATTGAATTAATTAAATATTGCTTTAATAAAGTCTGACAGCATATTAGTCGAGCTAAGAATAAGAAATATAATACTGTAGATATTTCGTCGAGCTCAGGTTCAAGTTCGTCGACCTCATCATTTGATTCGTCGACCTGATCATTTAATTCACTGTTCTGAACATCTGCTGAATATTCCTCGAACGCAGACTTGAATTCGTCGAATGGAAGGATTCGTCGACCGCTGATACTGGCTGGATCATCGACCGCTGAATATTGAGTTGTCCGTCGAACGCAGACTTGAGTTCGTCGAACACAGGATTTCGTTGACCGCTGAGCTGAGGTTTGTTCATCGACCGCTGAGCTGTGGAGGGATCATCGAGCACTGAACCGCTGGATTTTGTCGAGCGCAGAATGAATACCATTCATCGACCGCAGAGTGTCATTCGTCAAACGCAGGTAGACGTTCGTCGAACGCAGAGAACTTATGATATTTTTATTCTTTCTCTTATTTTCTGCCTATTAAATATGTCTCTTTTTCAGCCTTCTTTCTTAATGAGATTTAATCTAAGTTATATAATATGTTATGATATAAACTTAGATACTAAAGGTGGATCCTAACTCAAATCAAAACTAAGGTTCTAACAATCTCCCCCTATTTGAGTTGGGATCCTAATCCAAATTAAGACTAGGTTCTAACACTCTGCCTCCAGGTAAGCTAAGGCCCCTAGGACGTGGACGAGTACTCTGCCCCCAATTGGTTTGGAAAGGTGTGGAGTTCCTCTGCCTCCAGGTAAGCCAAGGCCCCTAGCACGTAGACGAGTACTCTGCCCCCAATTGGTTTGGAAAGGTGTGAAGTTCCTCTGCCTCTAGGTAAGCTAAGGCCCCTAGGACGTGGACGGGTACTCTGCCCCCAATTCGTTTGGAAAGGTGTGGAGTTCATCTACCTCCAGGTAAGCTAAGGCCCCTAGGAAGTGGACGGGTACTCTTCCCCCAATTGGTGTGGAAAAGTGTTGAGTTCCTCAGCCTCCAGGTAAGCTAAGGCCACTAGTATGTGGACGGGTACTCTTCCCCCAATTGGTTGGGAAAGGTGTGGAGTTCCTCTGCCTCCAGGTAAGCTAAGGCCCCTAGGACTTGGACGGGTACACTGCCCCCAATTGGTTTGGAAAGGTGTGGAATTCCTCTGCCTCTAGGTAAGCTAAGGCCCCTAGGATGTAGACGGGTACTCTGCCCCCAATTGGTTTGGAAGGTGTGGAGTTCCTCTGCCTCTAGGTAAGCTAAGGCCCCTAGGACGTGGACGGGTACTCTGCCCCCAATTGGCTTGGAAAAGTGTTGAGTTCCTCTGCCTCCAGGTGAAGGTAAGCACCTAGGACGTGGATGGGTACTCCACCCCCAGTTGGTAAGATCCCTGACTAGTGACCATTCGCCGGGCTCAGTCATGCCAGCAGATGAGAGGCTCATAGGGCCGACTCGTTGCAGGTAAAATCTCAGGAAGGGTAATTGGTTTGGCAAGATGGTTGAATTCCTCCGCCTCCAGGTTAGGTAAGCACCTAGGACGTGGACCGGTTCTCCGCCCCCAGTTGGTTTCAGAAGCGATAAAGTTTCCCACCATCTCAGGTTGAGTTTGACTCGACTAGAGATGTTGATTCCCCTCCATCTCAGGTTGAGTTCGACTCGACTAGAGATGTTGAGTTCCCTCCATCTCAGGTTGAGTTTGACTTGACTAGAGATGTTGAGTTCCCTCCATCTCAGGTTGAGTTCGACTCGACTAGAGATGCTGAGTTCCCTCCATCTCAGGTTGAGTTCGACTCGACTAGAGATGTTGAGTTCCACCATCTCAGGTTGAGTTTGACTCGACTAGAGTTGTCGAGTTCCCTCCATCTTAGGTTGAGTTCGACTCGACTAGAGATGTTGAGTTCCCTCCATCTCAGGTTGAGTTCGACTCGACTAGAGATGTTGAGTCCCCTCCATCTCAGGTTGAGTTCGACTCGACTAGAGATGTCGAGTTCCCTCCATCTCAGGTTGAGTTCGACTCAACTAGAGATGTTGAGTTCCCTCCATCTCGAGTTGAGTTCGACTTGCCTGGAGATGTTGAGTTCCCTCCATCTCATGTTGAGTTCAACTCGACTAGAGATGTTGAGTTCCCTCCATCTCGGGTTGAGTTCGACTCGCCTGGAGATGTTGAGTTCCCTCCATCTCAGGTTGAGTTCGACTCGACTAGAGATGTTGAATTCCCTCCATCTCAGGTTGAGTTTGACTCGGCTGGAGATGTTGAGTTCCCTCCATCTAGGGTTGAGTTCGACTCGCTTGGAGATGTTGAGTTCCCTCCATCTCAAGTTGAGTTTGACTCGACTAGACATATTGAGTTCCCTCCATCTCAGGTTGAGTTCGACTCGACTAGAGATGTTGAGTCCCCTCCATCTCAGGTTGAGTTCGACTCGACTAGAGATGTTGAGTTCCCTCCATCTCGGGTTGATTTCAACTCATCTGGAGATGTTGAGTTACCTCCATCTCAGGTTGAGTTCGACTCGACTAGAGATGTTTGTTGGATCTTGAGGCGCCCTTAGAGGGGGGGGGTGAATATGGGTTTTAAAACTGTAAACTTTAATAGAAAACTTTTGATATTTTATTTGAATAAAAGTGAATATAAAGCAAAGAGTAGTAAATCAATTTTATTAAATAGAAAAAGACATGATTATCATTAATAAACTTGATTACAAAATTTGATTTCTATGACGCTAGAAATAAAAGCGAATAATATGAAAACTCTTTTTGTTTTCTATACCGACTCGTATCTCCACGAACCGGTTGGCTTTAGCCGATCTCTCTCCAGATATGCCCTCAAGCCGCTCTAGCCAATCTATCACCAGAAAGGCCTCGAGCACCCCCTAGATCTACTCCCTAGACTTAGTCGCCAACACGAGGCAAATTCCTCCCTAAGTCCTACCTAGACCTAGTCGCCAACACAAGGCAAATTTATAAACCGATTACAATAAAACTGGTTACAAACAAATATTATATTCAAGTAAAAACACCCTAGAAGAATTCTGGAGATGGCGAAGGCACGCTGAATATTCTTGAAGTCGAAGCGTGCATTCTTCGCGTTGTGTAAGCGTTGATCCGGTCCTCCCTGAATTCCTTGCTCGAATATGTGTGGGAGTGATGGTCTAGAAAATACGGCCTTGGCTGAGCTTCTGAAGTGCTGGACAAGGGCTCTTGTTGATCAGTAGTAAGAGATGTCGAAATCATCCAATTTATAAACTTTGAGCTAACACCGGCGTTAAGAGATAACGTCGGGCGTTGACCATGTATAGCAACATATTGATGGCTCGGATCTTCAGAAGAGGAAGGAAATTCTGCACTTTAGGAAATATTTTATTTTTGGCAATATCAACGCCGTCATTAAGGCTAACGCGGGCGTTGGGCAAATCATTCCTAAAGTTCCTCCTGTAATCATGGCTGCTTTCTCCATGCCAAATTCGTCGACCTGATAGCGCACATCGTTAAGACTAACGCCTGGCATTGAGTTTCTTTCTTTAATCAGCTAGCATGTCATTTCATCGAACAGCATCTTCATCGAACGTCTCATTTCATCAAATGCAGCTCATTTTGTCGAACGACAATTTATTTCGTCGAATGCCATTTTTGTCGAACGACCTCTCATTTCGGCAGCCTCCATTTTGTCGAACGAAAAATTTTGTCAAATGCATTTCGTCGAACGGGCTTCTTCTTTCATCGAACACAATTTCGCCGAACGCCATTTTCATCTAGCGCTAACGCCCAATGTTAAGCTTAACGCCTGGCGTTAAACAACTTTCAATCCTTCAACTTGTGGTTAGTGCCAGACCATTTGTGCAGCAACCTGGTGTCATATCTGTCCAAACCTGCATGCTAAAAACACAATGGCAAACAAGATCAAATACAAGTAGGATTTGTTATTCTCAAATCAAATGGATGCGGAAAACCATGTTCCAATAATCTCTCCCTTTTGATAATAACAAATCCAATTAGAGATAAATCAGATTCATAGATAAAGAATTTGTGTTTTTATAAAGATATATGGCACACATCAATTATAAGATAATGATAGGAATTATAGTTCATTGAACATTGTGCTCCCCCTACAAAGATGCTCCCCTTAGTGTATACTCCCATAAACTAGATGCATGCTCCCCCTTAATCTAGTGAATCCTACTCTGTTAATCAATATGATTTAGCATTTTATTCTCCCCCTTTGTTATTAGCAAAAGAGGGTGGGGTGAAACAAAACTAGAATAAAGAAGACAAAAGTTGGGACATAATTAAGAGAGTATGAAGAGTTTTGTGTAAACATAAAGTAAGTCATGATCGAGCTAAGGGAGAGAGTAGCACAGTGGGAAAAAATATGATAGGCATAAAAGAACATTATTCAAAGATTATACTACATGAATGTAATCACTTGCTTTGCAAATTAATTTTTAAAGAAGAATATTACTTGTTGAAATAGATGCAATAGTGTTTGACAAGCACAAGTGAAGAAAGACCAAAGAAAACATGATAAACCATGGCAAACGAAGTACATAATCAAAGAGAAATGCGGAAAACAAAAACAAAACAAATAAGAGTAGTATTTTTGTTATAGTTTGACCATTCCAACAATATGTCTAGACTCTTCACATTTGAGCATTTTAACTTTGAAAATTTTCATAACTAATAGGCAAGCATGATTTGGCATATTCAAGAAGATAATAACTACAATGTAACCAATTCGTATTTCAAGTAAAGAAAATATTATAGAAATCATGCATTGCAATCTAGTGTTTTTACTTAAGTTTGTAGAGAATTATGTAATGTTTGCATTAGGATCCAATTCTCATGAGTGGAAGCTTTATGAAAAATAATGATGTGTGCATAAGGTGTTTTGATAAAAGTATACAAGTGAAAAAATCAAAACACATGACATATATATATAATGAAATAGTGACAACAATATTAAGGATGCAATATTATAATTACTTTCACACATCAAATTTAGAATAAAGTTTCAAGGCACAAATAATGAGTACAACCAAGGTGCTTCGCCCACACAATGCTCATTAAGACTTATCAGGAGCGAGGTATTGCTTGGGGGATCACATAAGCAATTTTATTGATTTTTATTTTTAGTGATCCGGTGTACAAATTGAAGTGATAAAAAGAAATATGTTTGCACAAGACACTTTACAATTCTTTCCAAGGTGCTCAACCTCACAATGCTCATTAAGACTTATCAGGAGGGTGAGTAGTGCTTGGTGGAGTTATCTTTGGCTTTTTATTTTGGGCCGAAGGTCTCCGAATTCACTTGTTTTTGCAAACATTAATATTATTGAAATAACACTTCTATATTGTGCATGAAATTTATTTTTGAAAGCCGATGTAGGTAATTTAGACATACAACTTAATATGTTAAAACTATTACACTACACAATCATGCAAGACTAAGATTATGAGCACATGTAGATTACCAAAATAGTGAGTGTATATTTCATTGATTAACATAAAGTATTACTCATACTTAGAGGCATGCTAGGCAAACATGCACAATTTTCTATAGACTATTTCATTGCACATAATCAGATTAAGGTCAAGGCATGACAAGATAAAACAATGTTTAGGAAATTTGAAATAAAAATTAGACATTGAAGACAATCTTTAAGTGTATGCCTAAAATCAATTTTGACCATTTGAAACAAAAATAACTAAGATGTTTGCTCTTGTGAAAATTTATAGTCAAACTATAATTTTGTAAAGAGTTAAAGCAAAACAAATAACAAAAACATATTTTTGAGCATTTTGAATTATTTGATTTTTGTTGTAATTTGGAAGAAAAACAACAAAATTAATAACAAATAATTTGAAATCAGACACAATAAACTGAGAAAAACATTGGAAAAATACCAAAAGAGACTAGTGAACGCAGAATTTTCATCTGGAGAAAAAGGCTAACGCCTGGCGTTAAATAGTTAACGCCGAAATAGTACTCGATTTTTGAGGTTTTTGAAAGAACTTTTCTGTGGCATAGATAGTATGTACATAGACCTTCTTAGGGTAGAAATTTCAGAGAAAGTTGATATGTTTTGAAGGCTAAATTAAGCATTTTTTAGTGTTTTAAGATAATTTGTATATTTTATATAAAAAATATATAAATATTTTTTTTATATATTTGGAAGGAGACATAGCATGTTGTGATTATCAATTTGTTATATCTAAGACTCCTAATTCTATTCTAAGTAGGGCAAAGCGAGAATCCAGTAAAGGTTTGGTAAATATGTCCGCAAGTTGTGAATCAGTTTCAATAAAGTTTACATGAGCATGTTCATTTTTTATATGATCCCTAATGAAATGATGTCTAACGTCTATGTGTTTGGATCTTGAGTGATGAACGTAGTTATTGGTTAAATCAATGGCACTCTTGTTGTCACACTTTAGTTCAATATTAGTTAGATGAACTCCAAAGTCTTCTAATGTTTGAGTCATCCATAATGCTTGCGCACAACAACTTCCTAGTGCAATATATTCCGCCTCGGTTGTGGAGAGTGCAACGGAGTTTTGTTTCCTACTTGACCATGCAACTAGAGAAGGACCTAAGAAATGACATGTACCACTAGTACTTTTCCTATCTAAAGAACAACCCGCATAATTAGAATCAGAATATCCATGTAATATAAAAGAGTCATTATATGGATACCAAAGACCTAATTTAGATGTGCCAATTAGATATCAAAAAATTCATTTTACCGCTTTTAAATGAGATTCTTGTGGGTTTGCTTGGAATCTAGCGCATAGGCATACGGCAAACATAATGTCGGGTCTAGATGCACTAAGGTACAATAAGGATCCAATCATTCCTCTATACAAAGTTTGATCAATGGAAATTCTGGTTTCATCTTTTCCTAACTTTGGTGATGCGCTCATTGGAGTACTAGTTTGTTTTAAGTTTTCAAATCCAAATCGTTTTAGCATATCATGTACGTATTTAGATTGACATATGAAGATTCCATCATTTCTTTGAATTATTTGAAAGCCTAGAAAATAAGTTAATTCACCAAATAGACTCATCTCAAATTCATTTTGCATTACTAGTACTACTTCATTACACAACTCTTCATTAGTGGCTCCAAAAATAATATCATCAACATATATTTGTAAAATAATTATTTCATTATCATATGCTTAATGAAGAGTGTGTTATCGGCACTACCCATTTTATAACTGTGCTTTAATAAAAAGATGTTAGTCGTTCATACCATGTACGGGGCGCTTGTTTTAGACCATAAAGCGCATTTTCTAATCTATAAATGTGATTTGGAAAATATTTATCAATAAAATCGGGGGGGGGGGGGGGGGGGGGGGGGGGGGGGGGGGGGGGGGGGGGGGGGGGGGGGGGGGGGGGGGGGGGGGGGGGGGGGGGGGGGGGGGGGGGGGGG
>JAWHQI010002883.1:0-22100 GCA_033032865.1 Dactylorhiza incarnata
CATGGAGGAGAATCACATGATTGATGAGGATAGTGATGGTGATCGCACATACACTTCAAGCTATTAGAGATTGGTTGGGAGACTCATATATTTATCTTACACTCGCCCAAACATCACGTATGTTGTTGGTATCTTGAGTAGATATATGCATGCTCCCATAATCAGACATCAAGATGTTGAATATCGTGTATTGCGATACTTGAAGAAGGCTCCTGATCGTGGCTTTATGTTCTCTCGGAACAATCACTTGAAGATTGAAGTCTTCACTGATGCTGATTGGATGGATGACGCGATGACAGGAAATTCACTACCGGCTACTGTACCTTTGTAGGGGGAAATTTAGTTGCATGGCGAAGAAGCAGAACGTTGTAGCTAGATCTAGTGTTGATGCTGAGTATCGTGCAATGTCTCAAGGCCTCTGAAGGTCTGTGGGTGCGCACCATGTTACAAGATCTGGGGCTCCAGGAGAATGCCCCCATCCCCTTATACTGCGACAATAAAGCAACAATCAGTATAGCTCATAACCCCGTTCAACTTGTCATGACTAAGCATGTGGAGGTGGATCGACACTTTATCAAAGACCACCTGGAAGGAAATGTGGTTACTCTCCTTTCGTTCAGTCCAAAGACCAATTAGCCGATGTGTTCACCAAGGGCTTGGGATGTGATGTTTTTGTTGATGATATACAGAAGCTTGGGATGACTGATATTTCCGTCCGACTTGAGGGGGAGAGTTGCAATTTGTCAAGATATTTTATTATTCCTGCAGTCCAAGTCGTCTTATTTCTATTTACTCTGTATCACTCGCTGTAGGGATATTTTAGTCTTTGTGGTTTGCCCTTACTCATATATGTAAGAGTAATAGGCTTATTTTGAATGCAATAGATTATTCTGTTCTTTCCACTAGTGCCACGTAGTCGGTGCCTCTCTCCTGCCTTTCTCTCGCCTCATTTTTCTTCTCGCTCCCTGACCCTCATCGTGCTACTCGTCGCTCACCAAGAAGGCCCCTTACAAACCACTCCAGCTTCGTTCCTCAGAAGCTAGCTAAGTGGAACTCGTCTTGTTTCCATTGAGTTTGCTCTTTCCTCTACCTCCCACTTGTCCCGAGGGTAGACACACTACCTTCGCCATTTACAGAGACAAATCTTTATCCGCACTGACAAATGCCCCATTCTGTCAGAAATCTCTGTCCTTACTCCATAATCCCTTCCCTTCTAGCTCACTAACAAGATCTTATTCGATCTTTTCGTAATCAACCCATGCACATAGTGAGTATGGCGTTAGGTCCAACCCTGATTCCGTACGGGTTACCTCGGGTAACCATAATGGGAAGGACAATTCCTACGAACGAGACTCTACTATCGAACGATATGACCCAATTCATTCACCTATATATATCCTAATCTGAGAACAATTATGGTACCTGATTTTCTCCCTCTTTCGTCGCTCTTTCGTCCAAGTCAGCTTGGAATCAGGAGAACTTGCCAAATTCTGGAGTGGGAACTGATTTGGCAAGCTTCTGGGTGTGCGGTGGAACCTCCGACGATTGCCGGTCTCCGTTATTCTCAGCCACCAACTAGTAAGGTCAGCCCATATCATAAATAGTTCAGGGCCCAACAACATTGTACCCTTCCTTGCGTTCGCCTTCAACACAACGTACCCTCCCTTGCGCCTCCGTCTACAATGTCGTGATTCCTTCTCCTGTAACCGACGCCGCATCATTTCCCTCCCTTCAAATGAAGCCCTTTTCGATCGCATGGATTGCGTTGACACTACTCTTCCGTTCCTGAAGTCACTATCCACGACATCCACTTGCTTTTCTGCACTCGACAAGCTACACCGCCCCTCCTACCCCACCGGCCCCTCCTGCAGCTTCCATAAACCATTCAACCGATCCACTCGGATTCTTGTAGCTGCCGTGCTACACCCTGGTGGCCCATCTGCGCCCGCTTGACATTCTTGTGTTCGATTTCTCACCAAGCAATACTTTGACCTCCAGGGAACCCCAGAGTTTCAGAAGGTCCCACTTGCCACCATTTACAGGGAGGGTTCGACTCTTCATTGGATCCATTGGATACGCCAATCCAACCACACCCTATCATGGTTGTCACTCAAAGACTAGTTTCTCCGTCGCTATGATACACGCCACACTGACCACCCGTTCGAATGCCTGAGCACCGTTCGCCAAACGGAGTTGATCAACTCCTACATTGGCGAATTTATTGAGATAGCCACGTGTGTTTCCAAGCGCACAACTGAGCATTACTTAGGGTCCTTCCTGGCCTGTTTGCTGCCACACATTTCGGCATGCCTGCGCGCACACAACACGACCTCCCTCACTTTAGCAAGTACGATATGTCGAGGACTTTACTACCTTTTTCTCCGGTTCCTCTCCGCGGGCCTCTAACTCTGCAGCCAACCATATGACCTCTAATTTCATCCTCAGTGATGTTTAACATGTTCCTAAATTATCTACAAATTTATTAGATATCAGCGATTTAACTCTTGCCCCGAATTGTAGTATCACATTTTCCCTGCTCATTGTGCTTTTGAGAACCTTGGGAGAAAGGTGATGCTGTGCAAGGGACATGAGAGTGGGTGGTTGTATATTGTATTATTTTAAAGTGCAGATCCATTGCCCAGTTTTTTTATCTTTCAGCTTTTTTCCTTGCCTTTATCTAATGTTAAAGGTGATGATATTTGTTATGACATGCCCGTCTAATTCAAATGATTTTGATGCTCTTTAGATTAAATCTTATTTTCAATTCTTTTTTCTCTCCTAATTATAAATTACATTGCGACGCTTGTGCGCATACCAAGCATGTTAGAAGTTTCTATCCTCCTAGTTTCACTCATTTTGCTCATTTTTTGAGCTCATGTAATTTGATATTTGGGAGCTCTCATGATGTAGGGTGGGCTGTGTAGTGGACTCCTAGAATGCACACTAGTGACGTGTAGGGGCTGATTTAAATAAACCTAATGACTATATGCAGCAAATACTTTACGTCGGGAGCTTTAATTAATAGAAGCAACTAAACACCATAACAAATCAAAACATCCAACCATAAATTAAGAAAACAATTTCTTTAGGCTAAGTCGTTGGCTTTCCTCCGCACGGAGGGCCAAAAGCAAGCGTGCGGCGATTTGATCCGATCTGCAGTTAGAGACTTCACGAGAGAATAACTAAACGAACTATAGATTCCAACAAACATGAAATAACCATGCCAACACAATATCTAGTTACCAACAATCCATACAGAGCACAACAAAAGAAAAGACAAATTAGGGCTGCTGTAATCTTAAGTAAAACTGAAATTTTGGAGGGGTTTTGGTGGTTCCCGGTGGTGGGGGCTTGGATCGGATGAGGGAGGGGTCAGTAAGTGGTGGTTGGGTGAGATCGAGATGGAGGGTGGCCGGATCTGGACAATACTACCCAGATCCGGACTGATCGGGGACGGGGAGGGGGCCTGCCGGGAGGGGGAATTGTTGGCAGCGGGTATGGAGGGTGAGGGGCTGGCTGGAATGGCGCCGGACTGGATCTGGACAGGCCGATCCAGATCTGGACAGTTCTGGCTTCTGCAGTGGACAGGGAGGAGGCGGCTGAACTGGGCTGCCGTGGGGTTGCTGTTAGGGCTGGCGGCGTGCGACTGTGAGGAGCAGGGAGGGGCGGCGGCAAATGGATGGCAAGGGAGTGGAGGTCCGGGATTAACAGGGGGGAATGGGCTTGCAGCAGTGATTTGATGGAGGCTGGCGGCTGGGGCTTTGACAGGAAGTTGGCGGTTAGGGTTTGTAGGGGGTGGTTGCGGGTGGAGGAAGGGGAGGAGAACAAGAGGATGATGATACTTACCCAATGAGTCGTCACCAAGGGGGCTCCACGGAATCGGCACCGCGGAGGGGATCACCGGAAATGAGGAAGAGAATCTCCAAATTTCAGCAATGCCCAAAATCTGCAGCCCTAGGTCTTATTTATAATGAAACAATATTAGGGCAACCAAGATGGACGGCTATGATTGGCCGTCGATCTCGTGGCCAAAAGTACAAGAAATAATAGTCGAAATACAACATGCTATATATGAAAATTCATCCGGACGACGAGTCGGACGCAACCACGGTGGTAGATCGCCGATCCGGTCAAGCTCGCCTGCGAGAATACACGAACGTGGGGTCCGCCCTGCGCCGGGTCGCGCCAAATGGCCCCCCATCAACTCCCCCTGACTGAAAATCCTTCATCTCCGATGAATGGAGACGATCGTACTGAGGTCGAAGTCCAGGGGCGAGTCTATCCAGCTCTGCAGCAGTAATCCAGGTGTCGTCGGTGAAGGGTCGTTCGCGCCAACGAACCAAGTAGCGGCACACGAGCCCGTCCGTAGAGGGGATGAACTCATGCGCCACGGTCTCCGTAATTTGCTCGTCACTCAGCACTCGGGGAAAGCGATCCGGTGATGGCGGTGGTACTCCCGGTGAAGCCAAGGGTGAAGAACTCCCAGCGAAGTGGGGATCAAGTGGAGGCTGGGTGGTAGGAAGGCGTGTCGGTGGTATAGGCTCGGGGGTGCCGCCAACTTAGGAATCGGGGTACTCATGCGGGGCAAAGTATGGCGTCAGGTCCTCAACATTGAACACAGGATGGATACCCATGCTCGCAGGAATGTCCAGCTCATAAGCATTCAACCCGATCCGCCTCAGGACTGCGTAGGGGCCAATTCGCCTGGCTCTTAACTTCTTATCAGGCCCCTGAAGGAGCCTCTCAGCACGGACTCTCACCATCACCTATTCACCAACCAGAAAGTGTTTTTCCCGTTTATGTTTGTCAGTCTGTTCCTTATAATGTTCGTTGCTTAAATTAATTTTGCGCCTAACTGATTCATGCAACTCATGCAAGTGACGTGTGAAGGACTCAACAGACTCACTAGGGCGTGACTCAATCAGGATGGGAATAAGATCAATATACTTCCTGGGGTCATAACCTGATACTACTTGAAACGGACTCAGACCAGTAGATCTATTGATGGAACTGTTATATGCAAACTCAGCTATAGGGAGCACCGAGTCCCAACTAGACGCATGTTCACCAACTAGACACCTCAGTAGATTACCTAAACTTCTATTCACCACCTCAGTCTGACCGTCTGTCTGAGGATGGTATGTAGATGAAAATTTTAGAGTAGTCCCGGTCTTGCGCCATAACGTCTTCCAAAAGTAGCTAACAAACCGCACATCTCGATCGGACACAATGGACTTTGGGAGACCGTGTAATCTAAAGACGTCACTCACAAATAAGGCCGCGACGCGGGGGGCATCGGCGGTCCTACTACACGCGATAAAATGGGCCATCTTGGAGAACCGGTCGACCACGACAAAAATAGAATCATGCTTCCGCTGGGTGCGCGGAAGTCCAAGCACAAAGTACATACTAATGTCCTCCCAAGGACGACGGGGAACGGGCAGGGGGTGTATAAGCCAGTGTTCTGCTTCGTTCCTTTGGCCGTTTGGCAAACACGACAATGTCGGACGATACGAGCCACGTCCTTCTTCAGGCTCGGCCAATAGAAACGATCCTCTACTATAGCAATCGACTTATCCCGCCCGAAATGACCGGCGGCTCCTCCGACGTGTAATTCCCAAACTAAATAATCGCGGTACGAAGTGTTGGGCACGCACAAGCGGGAACCCCGGAATAAATACCTCTCAATGATCTGATACCCCTCAACAGGATCAGGAGGGTCCTTTGATAGCGCAGTTTACAGCTCGGCGAAATCAGGACAAGTGGGGTAGTCCATGATCAACCTCTCAAAACCATCCACCTGGGCCCTCAATGTGTGTAGTAGAGAAACTCGACGACTGAGTGCGTCGGCGGGCTTGTTCTCAACCCCAGCGCGGTGTTTGAGAACGTAGTGGAAATCCTGTAGATACTCTACCCACTTCGCGTGTCGGTGACTCAGCTTCCTCTGGGAGTCGAGGTAGCGTAAGGCCTGGTGGTCGGAATAGAGTACAAACTCCCGGGGGAGGAGGTAATGTCTCCAATATCGTAACGACTGGACGATAACATAAAATTCTCTATCGTAGTTCGAGTATTTTTGCTTAGCCTCGTTCAGTTTCTCACTAAAGTAAGAAACTGGGTGTCCCTCTTGACTCAACACTCCCCCAATACCCACACCCAGTGGCGGACCCAGGATTTTTGCATGACCCGGGCACTAATAAAAATTAATTATAAAAGGCAACCTGGTGCACAAAGCATCCCGACGCAGCGAGAGTCCGGGGAAGGGTCCCACCACAAGGGTGAACCGTAGGCAAAGCTTACTCAACATTTTTGCAAGAGGCTGCTTCAAGTACTCGAAGTAAAAAAATTATGACTCATGTGCCTCTCTATTACTATTTTTTTATTTGATTTTACTTTCATAAAAACTTCTCCATGATAATTTTTGCACAACAATAAAAAAAATTTATAACTAAATAATTTTAAGTAAAACTATAACTAAAAAATTTTAAGCATACAAACTTTCAGGAATGAAACGAAACAGAAAAAAGTACATGTTGGCTCTTGCCTCTACAAGTCTCTTAGATTTGAGATGGAAAAGAGCTTGAAATGGTCCATGATTGAATCGAAATCAAGAGAGCAGGGAAAATGGTTGAAATTAAAATGAAACTTGGAATGGAAGAGGATTGGAGGAAGACATACCCGAACTGCCGCCATTGAACAGACTAAACTATCGCCTCTACAACTGCAACTCTGCGAGGATGAATGAAATCAAAATGAAAAACCCTCGAAATCAAAATGGAAAAACATGGAAATAATTTAAATCAAAATGAAAAGGAAAAAAACTTGGATTGGAAGAGGATTAGAGGAAGCCAACTAGACCGAAGACATACCTGCTCTCAAGAAAAACCTCGATAGGCCCAAGCAGTGTCATGGCGCGCCGGATGCGAAGGAGAGGAAAGATCAGGCACCGATCATCCCCTGATTTCACGAAATGGAGTCCCAGCTGGATGTCGCAGAGGTCCTGGAAGATGGAGTTAGGGGCTCGACTCGAGGGAAGATGCTCATCTTCATCTCCGGCGCGCTGTCGAGGAATCTGGATGGCGGAAAGTGGAACTGCGGAAGGAGTTAGGGCATGCTCTGTTTTGCTGTAATTATAAAATTGCACGGAAGTCTTTTCCAATTAAAAGCATGTCAAGCAGTCTTTTCCGAAAACACGCCAGCAAGACTTTTCCGAAAATCAGAAAATCATACCCGGGCACGTGCCCGGGTATGCCTGCATGTGGGTCCGCCCCTGCCCACACCTGACGCATCACAAGCGACCTCGAAGGCTCTGCTAAAATCGGGGAGTCGAAGAACGGGAGCGGACGTCAGTTTGTCCTTAATCTCCTCAAATGCACGAGTGGCCGCGGCGGTCCACTGAAAGTCTCCCTTGCGTAAACAGCTAGTAAACGGGTCCATGATCGAGCTAAACCCCCTAACGAATCTCCTATAAAAGGTCGCAAGTCCATGAAAACTTCGGGCCTCATGAATGTTCGATGGTGTGGGCCACTCGCGGATGGACTGGACCTTCTCAGGGTCAACAAACACGCCTGAGGAGGAGATAATAAATCCAAGTGTACTGACTCGGATAAGAAGGAGCATTTCTTCATATTGATAAATAATTTCTCCTTCCGGAGAATGTCAAATAAGAGTCTCAAGTGCTCGAGGTGATCCAGTTCAGTATGACTATAAATCAGGATGTCGTCAAAGTAAACGACTAGGAATTTGCCCATATAGGGTCGCGGAATCTGGGTCATGATTCGCATGAACGTGCTCGGGGCGTTCGAGGGCCCAAATGGCATGACCAGCCACTCATACAGACCGTCTTTAGTCTTAAATGTCATTTTCCACTCATCCCCCTCTCGAACTCTGATCTGGTGGTACCCGCTTCGGAGATCGATCTTCGAGAAGATCTGGGCTCCGGACATCGTATCTAATAGGTCATCCAACCGAGGGATCGGGAAACGGTACTTCACAGTAATCTTATTGATAGCTCTACTATCAATGAACATGCGCCAACTGTCGTCCTTCTTAGGGGTAAGAAGGGCGGGGACTGCACATGAGCTTAAACTCTCCCGAATAAACTGCTTCCGGAGAAGCTCGTTGACTTGCCTCTTGAGCTCAGCGTGCTCAATCGGATTCATGCGATAGTGTGGTAAATTTGGGAGCGAGGCCCCCGGGACTAAGTCAATAGCATGCTGGATGTCCCGCAGAGGGGGTAACTCATCAGGGAGCTCCTCAGGCATAAGGTCGGCGAACTCGTCTAACAACGATCGAACGGAGGGGTGAGGCTCAGGTGTAGGGCAATCAGGTGCCATGGTGGCTGCCACTACATACATAATTCCAGCATCAGTGCTGTTCCTCATAAACTCGCTGCGTCTCAGAATGTGCAGGGGCCTCGAGGCACTCGTGCTAACGGAAGGCTCAATCCGACCCTTGGGTCTCTCTCTGGGCTGGGTAGGTGATAGAGTGATCTTCCGCCCCTTGTCATAAAAGACACACGTGTTCGAGCGACCGAAGCATGTGACGTCGCGATCAAAAAGCCAGGGGCGGCCCAACAGAACATGAGCGACGTCCATGGGTATGACGTCGCACCAGACCCGATCCTCTAAGGAAGCGATGTTGATCGGCACAAGACAGCGCCAGGTAACCTGTATCGCTGTCTTGTCTACCCAGATGACGCGATAGGGGTGTGGGTGAGGCTCAGCCTTCACCTGCATACGATCCAGACCTTTCTGGGCCACGATATTCACACAACTCCCACTATCGATGCCTAATTTGCAGGGTCCGCCTGCACTCGGGAAATACGTGTAGAAAATGGTGGTGCGGCGCCAGTCCTCATCGGTGCGTGGGGTATGTAGAAGGCGCCTGATCACTCCCACCTCTAGCGAACGCTCAGCGTCGCTCTCCCAACCCTCCTCAACGGCGGCAGTAATCTCCTCAGTCACCTTTTCATCTCCCTCTAAACCTTGCTCCTCATCCTCAATCAACAGATTCCGCGTGGGGCACTGCGCTGCCACGTGTCCTCTGCCTGCACATCTATAACACTGGATACCCCCAGAGCGCTGGCCATCAGTAGCAGCGGCTTTGCCCTTTGTGTCAAGCGGGACACGTGGGGCCGTGGGTGTAGTAGTCTGGGGAGGAGCAGGTTTCCTGTACGTAGAGGACTCAGTTCGAGAAGGGAACTGCCTTGTGGTGGAGCGAAGGTACTGCTCATACTCAAGGGCGAGCTGGAATATCTGGTCAACCGTCTCGAGGCGGTGAGGAATCAGCTCTCTACGAATCTCAGATCGAAGACCGGCCTTAAACCGAGAGGCGGTGGCAATGGCCTCCTCAGAAATATCACTCCTGACAACGAGCTCATCGAAGCGTGCCATGTAATCAGTGACCGAAAGTGTGCCCTGCCGCAGATTTTGTAGCTGATCCAGTAACTGATCCCTATAGGAGGCAATGAGATATTTTCCTTTCAGTCTTTGCTTCATATCTTCCCATCGGGTGATGGGGTAGTAGCCATCCCTATCTATCGCTCTCTCCACGCTAATCCAAAACACCTTGGCCTGCCGACTAGCTTCATTTTGGCGAAGTGGACACAACGCTCATCACTCATGTCGTACCACTCGAAGTAATGGTCCATGTCGAGGAGCCAATCGCTGAAAGCTTTCGGATCCAAGCGACCATCAAATGAGGGTGCGTCGAGGCGAATACGTCTGGTGACGTCATGCTCGTATTGGTATCCGCCTCTTCGTGGCTCCGGGTAATCCTCATAATACTCATCCCGGACGTACTCACGTCGAGCGGGTAGGGGCCCTTGCTCTCGGCGTCCGAGATCAGGATAGTCATCGTGGTCTGGATCACGACGGCCGTGCAGTGGTGTGCGGGCCCTATGGTCCTGAGGAAAAACTCGGGGTCTATCGCGCTGCTGAGGATATCTATCATCGTCACGGTCTGGCCGACGTTCAGGGGCGGGGCGACGACGGGGAGCGTCACGACGGTACTGCTCGGGAGGTGGAGGAGCTCCCCTCTGTCGTGGAGGAATGCGCGGGTCCGGACGAAGGGAAATTGCCAGCTCATGTTCGCGTGGTTCCCCTTCTTGGGAGGGTGCGTCACTTGGGTTCTCTAGACGTCCTAACCGGGTATTCACCTCTGCGAGGTCACGTCGGAAACCCTGGAATTGGGTGCCCATGGTGTCTAGCCGATCGAGGACAAGGCGCTGAAATTCCGCGAACGACGCGCCCGAGTTTGAACTATTTGCTCGCTCATCAACAACGTTCGGATCAGACATCGGGGATCTATAAGCCCTACCACTACGGAGCATAGACGTGGCCCAAACCTTGGGCTCTGATACCAACTGATGTAGGGTGGGCTGTGTAGTGGACTCCTAGAATGCACACTAGTTACGTGTAGGGGCTGATTTAAATAAACCTAATGGCTATATGCAGCAAATACTTTACGTCGGGCGCTTTAATTAATAGAAGCAACTAAACACCATAACAAATTAAAACATCCAACCATAAATTAAGAAAACAATTTCTTTAGGCTAAGGCATTGGCTTTCCTCTGCACGGAGGGCCAAAAGTAAGCGCGCGGCGATTTGATCCGATCTGCAGTTAGAGACTTCACGAGAGAATAACTAAACGAACTATAGATTCCAACAAACATGAAATAACCACGCCGACACAATATCTAGTTACCAACAATCCATACAAAGCACAACAAAAGAAAAGACAAATTAGGGCTGCTGTAATCTTAAGTGAAACTGAAATTTTGGAGGGGTTTTGGTGGTTCCCGGTGGTGGGGGCTTGGATCGGATGAGGGAGGGGTCGGTAAGTGGTGGTTGGGTGAGATCGAGATGGAGGGTGGCCGGATCTGGACAATACTACCCAGATTCGGACAGATCAGGGATGGGGAGGGAGCCTGCCGGGAGGGGGGAATTGTTGGCAGTGGGTATGGAGGGTGAGGGGCTGGCTGGAATGGCGCCGGACTGGATCTGGACAGGCCGGTCCAGATCTGGACAGTTCCGGCTTCTGCAGTGGACAGGGAGGAGGCGGGCTGAACTGGGCTGCCGTGGGGTTGCTGTTAGGGGCTGGCGGCGTGCGACTGTAAGGAGCAGGGAGGGGCGGCGGCAAATGGATGGCAGGCGAGTGGAGGTCGGGGATTAACGGGGGGGGGGGGGGGGGGGCTGGCAGCAGGGATTTGATGGAGGCTGACGGCTGGGGCTTTGACAGGAAGTTGGCGGTTAGGGTTTGTAGGGGGTGGCTGCAGGTGGAGGAAGGGGAGGAGAACAAGAGAATGAGGATACTTACCCAAGGAGTCGTCACCAAGGGGGCTCCACGGAATCGGCACCGCGGAGGGGATCACCGGAAATGAGGAAGAGAATCTCCAAATTTCAGCAATGCCCAAAATCTGCAGTCCTAGGTCTTATTTATAATGAAACAATATTAGGACAACCAAGATGGACGGCTATGATTGGCCGTCGATTTCGTGGCCAAAAGTACAAGAAATAATAGTCGAAATACAACATGCTATATATGAAAATTCATCCGGACGACGAGTCGGACGCAACCACGGTGGCGGATCGCCGATCCGGTCAAGCTCGCCTGCGAGAATATTTGGAGATCCTGTGAGGAAGGTTCTATCTATATTCTAAGATCTTGCATGCAATATTGGAGGCCTATTAACAATGTCAAAGATCAACTATCGTCACTGAAGCATACCTACATGAACATGAAGTTGTTCGTCAGCTATCTTGTCCCTATACGGCCTACTAAATGGTGCCAAAATACGAACTGACATCTCACAGGACTCACTCATGTTGTTCTTGCTAGGCACAGTTCCGCAACCATTCTTTTCTTTTATTGTTTTCACCAGATGCTAATTTGCTACATTATCAATAGGTTTTCCTTGCAGGTTCTTCGTGGATCTTGCCCATTGCCATTCCTATACCTTATTGCCACAACTTTTCTCAATGCTTCGCCTACTTGGATGAGTTGCTTATGTTCATGATTCTCGTCATTCTGGCTTCAAGTTAGCTTATGTTATCATCTTATCAATATCACCTTTATTAGTTGGATGTTGTATTTCATGGGCATACTCTTGTAGGATCCTGACTGAAATCGAATGTGTTTGTCTTGTAGCGCTATCTCCACCTATATAAGGAGCCCTTAGTTGTGAAGTCTTTCATCTTTGGATCATTTAGGTTTTGGGCTCTCTCGGAGAGAAAAGCGCTTTGGATGATCCATCCTCCAGTGTTAGGCGGGGGCTTGTCTCCCAAGTTTGTATCTTCTATTTTCATGCAGTGCAATTTATTCGTTGGTGTTCGTAGTTCTTGATACGGCGCAGCTTGTTTGTATCAATTGGTCCGACTTGCCGCTCTCCTAGGGTTTTCACCGGAACCCTAAGTGGATCTGTTGATCAACCGTGGATTCCTCCCACGTGGGGGCCGCCTTTCGTCGTGTCGTACAATGCAATTCCGCCAGCTTCAATCTCCGCACAACACGTCTTCTCCACGAGTCTTCTTCCACAATCGCCTTCGACTTGTTCTCTCCCGCACTCGTCTTCTGCAAGCCGTATTTCTCTTAGCGCGCCGCGACTGCTTACGCCTGAGTCGTCTGCCCTTGATGCTGCACGACTTCGCGACTCCCAGTTCCACCGCCGCACACGCTCCTTCTCCCATTTTGGACGCTGCACAACTTTGCTGCTCCCAGTGTCGTCGTCCGAGCCCAACTGCACACCTCTTGTGCACTGTCTTTCCGGAGTGACCCCCCAACGCCTCCTGCTGCATCCCGTCGGCCCTCGCCCTCCTTCCCCGCCATGGCATTCCTTCCAGACTTATTTCACGCTCGATATGATTGAATCAAAGCTGCCATGGATGACCTCCTTGCCATGGTGCTTGTGCTTCGTCGCCGGCTTCTTTCTCAAGCACCATTACCGCCCATGTCCACCTCTCTGCTCCCCAATGGGTCTCCTCCTCTACGCATCTCCCCGCCGACCTCATGTACCGCGCCTTCGATGGATAAACCTTCCGCCATGCCCCTTTCACTTTTCAGCAGCCTCAGGCCGCACCCCCCTTTTTGTGCAGTGTTCCACCCCCCACGCCCTCCCTGTCCCCCTTAATAATAGTCGTCTTCTGTACTCCACCTTGCCCATGGTTCACCCACATCCTCACCCATCTATCTCTCTGTGTACATCTCATGGCCCACATTCTCTCTCCATCATTACTTCCTCATGTCCTTTTTCAACCGGTGCACCACATGCACACAACCAACATGTCTCCTTGTGGGTTTTATATACCCACTTTCGTACACATCGATCGTCTTGCCACATTCGCTATGGCGCCTCGTCACCACCACTCCTTTTTTTGCTGAAATTATTTTCACCCCTCAGGTTGCAAAGGATCCCAACAAAGTCGCTCATTGGTTCTTAATCTCGTCATGACCCTACCCACGACCATGGCCCAACTGGCGTGTTTTACACCACAACTTCAGTCTTCAAGGCCCCTCTCGCTCGACCTTGGGGGCATGGTCGCTTTTCAGGACGGGTGTGTTGATACGTATACACATTGCGTACATGTCATCAACATGCACTCGGACAATCGGCCTCATGGCCCTCACCTCACGAGAGTCTCTCAAAAGACGTTTATACCTTTATAATAATATTGTATTAATTATGTGTCATTTTGTACTTTACTATGTTTGTCTTTTAGCGGAGTCTCCATCTTTGGATCAGTTAGGTTTTGGGTTCTCTGGGAGAGAAAAGTGCTTTGGAGGACCCAACCTCCAAGAACTAGGCGGGGGCTTGTCTCCCGAGTTTGTATCCTCTATTTTCATGCAATGCAATTTCTTCGTTGGTGTTCGTAGTTCTTGATACGACGCATTTTGTTTGTATCAAATTCATATCGATTTCTCGCTTCATCCAATCAAGTCATAAAACTTGTAAACACGCTATTTTCCAAACATGTTTTCTACTTCTGCTAAAATGAACACTTGATAACTGTCTGGTTATAAGGTTTTTGTTAAAGTAACTATCCAATATTGTATATCATGTGCATGATTGGAGATAAATCTAGTGGTGATGATGATGTGTATGATTGAAGGCATGTGCTTAAAGTTATACT
Organism: Dactylorhiza incarnata; assembly: GCA_033032865.1. NCBI lineage: Eukaryota > Viridiplantae > Streptophyta > Magnoliopsida > Asparagales > Orchidaceae > Dactylorhiza > Dactylorhiza incarnata. The sequence goes on from JAWHQI010002883.1 coordinate 14,128, forward strand.
TATTTACCATTTAAGTTTGTTTGTCTTGTGATTATGTTAGTGTCTACAAATGTAGTTTTGTGTATGTCGGGAAGGAGGCCTTGATAATATTCTCCATATTAGCTATCTTCCTCCTTATGAAAATATTGGTAGTAGCTAATTGTAGACACTAACTCAAATGTTGTTGCCTAGCCGCTTGACTACATGGCCCATGTACCGCCCGTCCTAAAATCAGACGCCATGGTCTAAAACAAGAAGGTATTTAAGCTAACTTCAGTTGCAAATGAGGTTGTTTTACTTGTTAGAATGAACTATGCAGACTTTATTCTCTTCTTTCATAATAGTGACCCGCCCTTCTTATTTTTCTTTAGCTACGAACAAGAACTCAGGGCTTAAACCACTAACTCTAGCTTAGCCTTTTTGTGGCTTGCTTTTGCTTTCTTTTTATGAGATGAGGTAACACTTCCCTTCTAGTTTGAAAACTCATGATTCTACTATATATCACTTTTTTATTTGAACGAAAGTCGATTTAATCGTATAAACACTTATGACCACTCCCTTTATGCCCTTGGATGATTATCCCTCTGACACTACGATCTTTAACCTAATGATGTTGTTTGTAGATCGAAATATTTCGTGTATTGGATAACACTTGTCTGTCTACAGCTCCATTGCTTGTGCAACATATATCGTGACATCCTTAGAGAAGAGGATACCTATATTACCAAAAATCCATAGAAAACCCTAAATTTCAAATAGAAATACGCGTAGTTCAAATATTATGTTTATGCTCAACAACAATATGGTTATTAACCCAGTCAGCACTGCCTCGACCCAAATCCAATTCTGAAACATTTCAAAAAATCTATAGTTGCAAAATGATAACTTTTGAAATTGCATGAATGCAGGATAGCAATTTTTTTTAATTTCGTAGGAAGAGGCAATAAAAATGTAAGTATTTAGAACTTTCACTCATGCCACTAATAATTATCATAAGTTCATAACAGTGGGTTCCATTAGTTTGCGGCTTTGCGCTCTCATCAATGTTGAGTGAATATCTGTAGCTTCTTTAAACCATTTGCCTGTTCAGGCGTTTCTTGTGCTAATATTCAGGCAATTTTTTACAATCATTTTATGTATTGTCGACAAATAATATTTCATATGCAGGTTCAGGAATGTCAGGTGGTTATGGATCCTCGAACAAAGGAATCTCGTGGGTTTGCATTTGTAACAATGGAAAATGTGGAGGATGCAAACCGTTGCATCAAACACTTGGATCAATCTGTCTTGGAAGGACGCGTAATGGTTGTGGAAAAGGTATATATATTTTTAGAAATAAAACATATTATTTATATTCTCATTTATAGAAGTGTTGCCTAATTTCTTTTGACATCAGGTTTGGTATGTGTAGCTCCATCGAATCCTGAAATGCTCTTAACAGTATGTACCACTCTCTTGTCGACATGAGCGCCACATCGACATCTCTGTTATCAATTCGAATCCGACTATATTAGAGCGGATTGTATGCCCTAAATTCCTTTTTGTTCCTCGTCCTCATGACTAACATATGATATCCTCCGTGGTATGTCCTCGTGTCAATTACAGACATCCCTTTAAATTAACTGGATAGTGTTCATCTTTCTCGACTTTAATTCTTGTTTTGAAAGTATTTCATATTGATTTTAATGTCTATATGGATATAGACTATATCTCGGATCAAGCTTGACAACAAGCAAATACCCTGGTCAAATAGACTGATAGTCTAGTTATGCTTGTTAAGTGGTTCGTTTATATTAGTTCATACAATGGCGCTACAGATATAATTTATATTTGAATTAAAATTTTAAGATCTATGCTCTGAATTTATATGTGATACATTATCTTTTTCATCATCTCTAGTGTGCATCTTATGTAACAGGCCAAAAGGCTTCGAGGGAGGACACCTACTCCTGGAAAATACCGAGGTGCAAGGGAAAGAAGAGGTACACCATAAAACATCTTAAATTTTCTTCTAAATATTACTGCAGCATAATACTATTTATTTACATATTCATTTAGTTGAATATCTATTATTTTTATTATTATTGGTGTAATGTTATCTAAAACCTATATCCTATATATATGCCTGATAAGTTTTGATTTTTTTTCATGTGTTCCCTTGTCAACTTGGTATCAGAGCCTCGTGTCGTTCTCTGGAGCCTCGCTGCAACCCGCTAGCTCTTCCGCAGGTTCGTAAGCTCGTCGACAGGTCGCAAACTTGTTGACAGGTCATCTGCTCCTCGCAAGCTCGTCGATAGCTTGCCAACACTCTTTCCAGCTTGCCAGTTCCTCGTCGACGGCTCATCGCTCTTTCCAGCTCGTCAACTGCTCGTCGCTCCTCGCCAACTTGTTGACAACTCACCAACTTCTTGTCAACAACTTGACGCTCTTCCATCAGCCTTCCAGCGAGGCGAGGAAGTCCTTCCGAGCCTCTAGGCTCCTTCTATCCCTTTGACCAACTGTTATGTAAAGAGGTAGTAGGAGGTGGAGATGACAATGAAGGTGCGGAGGGATACTACGGAGCCGGAACCGTGACTGCCTAAGCGGGGTGTGCTCAGAGAGAGAGAGAGAAGAGAGAGAGAGAGCTATCGCAATCTATTAACAAAGATAAAAAGAAGACTTCAATTCATGCAATCTATTTTAGTAGCCCAAGGGGCCTTAATAAAATAATACAAGATATTCGAACCGACTCCAAACTTACACGAAATATAATAACTTATACAAATTATAATAATGTGAATAAGGAAAAAGATAACACGACTCGATTCACTCGTGCATAATGAGATAACTCGTCCCGAAGCTCATAACACCAACCTTTCAGGAGGATTGTAGAGCCTTATCAGCCTATCAAACAGGGTCGCCGACCTTCTAACCACTCCCATGATCTTCTCTGTTTAGCTGTTACCGGAGCCACCTCATGATATCACCACATGCTATCCTTTGGGCGAGTGATGCTCTTGAGAGATGCAGGATGTTGAATCAAGATCTTGTCCATTTCTTTTTGGATCCATTCAATGGTGCTATGTTTCGTTACCTTCATAAAGATTCTTTGGGCTGGTCACCTAGCATTCAGATGCCTCCTAGTACTTTGTTGAGTGAACCCCCTTGGACGCATGGTCACTTAAGTTCCCTAAGAATCACCACCTTGCTCTTGAATGACACCAATTATCTCGAATTCTCATGAAAGACCCAACATATGATCTGAAGCCATCAGTTGCATAGATATATCGATGGGTCATTAATTGAACCATCACAAATTGATCCCTCATGGAGGAAGTGGGGTTCGGGAGAAATCCATGATGGCAACATTCCTCATCCTATTATTCCTCTATACATGAATGGCTTTTGATACTTGATATGCCTCTATCCACGACAAAGAAACCTTATGCTCCCTCGCAATTTGCATCGCCAAGAAAATTGGTACAAAGTAGGTACAACTCCTGACGGTTCAGATTCCTACATGGCCTTTTCAGATCCAGATTCTGAAAATGACTTTACCTTCCTATTGCCTCCTTTAAAAATAAAAAAGATTGTACCCATCACTCTATTTTCAACTGTACCTCATATCATGCTCTTACCCTTGAATAAGCTTTTGTCTCCTCTTTATCTTCAATTGTTATTCCTAAATTTAAGCATATTGCAATTGGTATATTGGAAAAAAGGCTATGGATGAGTAAATGCTGGCTTTAGAAAAAAAATCTAGATGTGGGAACTATCTGTTACGGACCCGTGCTGGGGCGCCACCTACCATCGTCGCCGCAAGACGACACACAGGAACTAGAAGGGGCACATTCTATATCAACCCTCATTTATTTATATTCCGTTTTATTTCGATAATCCGATGCTGTTGCCTTTATTTTCATGCACTCACTTTTTTTTTATTTTCATGCACTCACTTTTTTTTTTATTTTCATGCACACTTTTTTATATTTTGGACTATGGCTTGTATATATTTTTTATCCTTCTTACTTAAGAAAGATTGGGGAAAAAACCGAAAAAAACAAGTATGATCATATTCTCTATCTATCTCTCGCTCGCTTCCTTCCCGCGCCCTAGCTGAGCACACAGCCGCAAGCCGCCTACCTCCCGTCCGCGGATCTCTCTCCCTCGTGCAACAACCATAGGTCCCCGCCGATCTAGAAAAGGAAACTCTAACCTCATACACGACTTCCACCTCTCCCGACCAAAAACGATGTCTCAATTCGGGGCTCCTATCACTATCCCAACTTCCTCACGGGAAAAAGGTAGTTGGAAAATGTTGGTCTTCTCAGTGAAGAAGAATTGAAGTAGAATGGTACATCTGTACAAATCAATATTAGTTGCTCTGGGGTATACTCAAACTCATGGGGTGAATTATCAAGAAATTTTTGCATTCGTGTTCTCATTGTATAGTTGACGACATTGTTATCACTTGGGATCAATGTTTTAAATATCGGATGTCGACGACCTACCACTCCCGGAAAATTACTGAAGCCATGTATCTCGCCTGCTTTGTGGAAGAGGACTTCCATGTCACCTCCGTCCACAGTGCCGCTTCTGCAAAGACACCTCGCGCCCTTCACGATCGCGCCTTCCCTGACCCTCCCTGACGGCTTCTGCAACCGATGCCTTGTTTTGCCGGTCTCGACAACATCAGCTCGCGACTCCTACCCTGCGCCGGCACTTCGCCCACGTGCATGCCCCCACAACTTCGTTCCATGGCACACATCGCCTCAACCTCCAATCGATCCGACCATCTCCCGCCGCCTCGATGCTCACGAGGCCTCCATTGCTTCCCTCTAAGCCCTAATGCAGCGGCTGGATGCGAAGTTCGATGCCCTCATCGCTAGCCATCCGGGTACATCCTCGTAATTATCCTTTCCATTTATCTTTTTCTTAGTGTCTCCTAACTTAGGGCCTTCTTTGTTGTAGCTGTTGCTAAACCCTCCTCTACAGTTGATTACAACGAATGTTTTAAATGTCTTTCGACATTTAAGTTTTGAGAGCAAAATGAATTTTTCTTCTTAAAAAATAGCCTATGTCGATTAGTAAAATATAAGACGACATCCGATTTTTTTCGATACACAACTTTTGAAAGTATGTTCTGCTATTTTATTTTATGTTATCAGTATATATGATTAAGTTGATTCGACTTATTGTTTTGTTCCCTTTTATATCTTATTCTTACAATCCAATTTGTATAATCATTTCTTACTATTTATTTGTTAGTTTATGTTAAACAAAATATTAAAAAATATGATTAAAAAAAAATCCTCCGACATAGTTTTGAGAGCAAAATGATTTTTTTTCTTCTTAAAAAACAGTCTATGCAGATTAGTAAAATATAAGGCGACATCCGATTTTTTTCGATACACAACATTTGAAAGTATCGTCTGTTGTTTTATTTTATGTTATCAGTATATATGATTAAAATGATTCGACTTATTGTTTCGCTTTCTTTTATATCTTATTCTCACAATCCAATTTTTATAATCATTTCTTACTATATATTTGTTTGTTTAGGTTCAACAAAATATTAAAATATTTTACACCTTATTAATTAATGTTTTTTATGTTTTAACACAGTTTTATCATGCACAAGAATTTTTATTATCAATAAAATACATAATACATTTAACTTCTAAATTATCTTTACTTGCTACAAATCTTAGTGTTATCTAAATAAAATTGTTGTATAATATATATATTTTCAATTTATTTGATTCTACTCGTTTAGATATTTATTAGTAGTAGTTGTAGTGTGTTATTCATATTTTATTTGGTTACTCTTCTATATTATTTTGGAACATATATGACTCTTTATTTGTCTATTTATTATGTTTATTTTTACTTTTAGAACATATAAGTATACTTATATATATTTTTATTCATGAGATATGTAAATATGATATTTTAAAATAACCTTGACACATCTTTTCGACATTCGACATTTAAAACTCAATCAGATATTTCGCTAATATCCGATATTTATGATCTTGATAAAGTTGAGATTGGACTTTGAAATCCTCCTTCAAGTTGTCGAGGAGCATGCAGATGCGCATTTGCTTGGCGTGGGGTTGTTGGTCGCAAGATTTAGCAAGGTGGATGCTCAAATAATTGCCCTGGAAGGAGGATGGAGGGTGGAATCTGGACAGCTGCTGCGCTTGCGCTTGAGCAGGAGAACACAGAATCTGCCGAGACGGCTGCCGCCTCCAAGCTATTGAGGAGTGACTGGAGGAGATTCAAGGAGTCCTCGGCCTGACTCCATCCTTTGAGGTTGCCACCATGACTCCTTCCTTGAAACCCCTCGGTGCGATGATGAGTTTGAGATGGATGCAACACATGTCTCGACATTGCTAATGGCGCCACAAGTGACGACGAATGCCACCTAGCTGATCTAGACCTCCAACCGACTTTAGGCCGAGTTCGTCAAAGTGAGGGAACCCCTCCAAAGGCCGCAATTTTTTTCTTACCTTTTTCCCGGCGAGTTAACACATGCATTAATTTTAGGCAATATAACCATTTTGTTGAAAAACAATAAAGAGCAACTTCTCATCACAGGCGATTTTTTTGTTAATTATGTTCTTGATTTGATGAACGATAACTCGAGACAGCCCCCGGAGGTGCCCCGGCTTTTGGCCAGTCTATAAGTAGGGCAAGGCTATCTTGATTTTTTCCTTCTGCATTTTACCCTCTCCCCTTTTGCCTCCGCACTTTCTTTCCCTACCCTCCAATTACTTTCTCGCGTAGCAAAATTTGGGAGGTCTCGATGCGCCGAGTTGTTAATGGTTTCGCGGAGTTCAAGCCTCCTATAATGGGGGGAGGGCCATTTGGTGAGCCTCCTCATTAGTTGCATTCTCTGGAGGGTTTCTTGGCAACGATTTTCCCTCTCGGTGAACAACTCAACATTCAACGAGAGGAGTACTCATCTTCTAAGTGGAGCAGTTCCACTTCGGCATGCGATTCTTCCTATGCCCTGGATTTTCCTGCAAACTCGTTCGTGACAATCGTGTCAGTGTCTGATCTACCTTGCAAATTTTTTGGAGATGATGTGGAATCTTTCAATCTATGTGGCTCCTCCCCCTCGTCTTGGAGTTCCCGGGACCTCGGAGCCAAGAAAGCGTCCCTGCAAAGACCAGAGGGCGGGGAAATCCTTAAAGCAATCTGATGCTCCTTGCTGCGTTTGGAGCCTGGTTTTGAGCTGGGACCTGAACCCGAGCCCCAATCGGAGTCGTGAGCCCTCAGTACTGCTTAGCTCTGGAGCATGTTACTCAAACCAATGAGCAAAATCTCATAATGGGGGTAAACTAACCATTTGCTTTTGGCCCAGCCCTCATGTGTCAATTGACAAAACTGAATGTAAAATAATAAATAATAAAACCAAAGGCAGGTGTAGCAGGAGAGAAGAGTATTTCATATTACCTCTTTTCACTTTCTCTGCTACAAACCTCCCAGCAACACAATTTTCATGCCCAATACATAGATTTATCAGCTGTTCAGAGTATTGTCATATACCTCAACATTCGTTGTGCCCAGAATTCTCAAAATATCTTTGCTTATTCAACGCACCTTTCTGTTTTCAGATCGCGGACTGAGACGATCCCGTGGCAGCTCGCCGCATAAACCACGTCGTCGCGGACGTTCGCGTTCAAGGGAGCGAGTTCATCCGGAACGCTCGCCTCCTGCCGGAGAACCTCACAGGCGACGCAGGGATAGATCAGCGTCGCCTGGCAGCGACCGTCGGCCCGATTAGTCTGTTGGCGGCTCTGACTGCAAATCATAATCACGATGGACAACTGGATTCGGTAAAATTCTGATGGTTGATTGCATTCTTTCTCTGCATTTGTAGTATCAGGAGGGGGGGGGGGGGGGGGGGGGGGGGGGGGGGGGGGGGGGGGGGGGGGGGGGGGGGGGGGGGGGGGGGGGGGGGGGGGGGGGGGGGGGGGGGGGGGGGGGGGGGGGGGGGGGGGGAGGGG
>JAWHQI010002884.1:0-21993 GCA_033032865.1 Dactylorhiza incarnata
GGTACGATCGTGAACCGATAGCCAGGGGGCGCCCAATGCGTACCCACAAGGCGGACCAGCCCAATACCGCACCCCCGCATGCCCACAGTCTCACTTCGAACACTCACTACCATCTCAACCTCGGGGATCTGAACACCACGGCCACCACATCAAATTAGAAGTCACGGTTCCCATTTCATTATTTATTGACTAGCATGGCTGAGGGGATGAATCAATCACAGACAAAAGAGGCTGAAGGCCTACCATGGTTGCTCACTCACCGATAGAACTTCTAGGTATACACTAGACCCAATAATCAGCAGCAAGTGCGTCGGGCGTGACGACGGCTTGGTTCGCAGCGACGGCGCAACGGCGATGGCGGCAGCGAAGACGTAGTCGGCTCAGCGGTGTCACTGTAGCAGGAGCGCAGTAGACCAGGTCGGCGACGACGCAGCGCGATCAACCGGACAACACTCGACGCGACGATTCCGGCTAAGTCCCCTTAGCACGGCTACGACGGCGGGTGTCACGGCTTGACGGGCGACTGGGACGACTGACGACGAGGAACTGTCTCGCTGGAGCTCTCGGCCTGACTGTCGGGCTCGGACTCTCGACTAGGACTCTCTCGTCCCCGGGCCAGGGTGCGATATTTGTAGGCCGGCCCGGGGTGCACCTGTCAATCCCAGCCCTTGCCGCTGCAGGTGTCCTCTTCTCGCTCCCTCCTGGTGGCGGCGCCCGTGGGTGCGAGCGAAACAGTTCGGCGCGTCCTCCGGACGCGACCCGCAGGCGGCCGGGGCTCGGCCTCGGTCGGCAGGGATTGCCCCCCTCCACTTCTTCGTAATCCTTCGGCCGACCAGTTGCCAGCCCTTCGCACCAGCTGCTGCCAATTTTCCACTAGCCTAAAATGTTTATAACAAATTCGACAACCAGAGGCCAAACCTTGCCGGCCCGTGCTGATAGACGCGCTCCCACACGTATTCACTCGCGTACTCACACACACACACATCGTCTTTGCCGGGCTCGCCAGCCGGCCAGTAGACAAGCCTGACGCCGGACTGGCTCACACCCACACTCACACACACTTTTACAAGCCGGCAGGCAGTCTGGCGCCGGGCTATCACACACACACACACACATACACCAACCCTCGGGCACGCAGGCCAATAGACAGTCGGACGCTGGGCCATTCTCACACATACACGCATGCACACACTCACGTCGTCTCTCTTTGACCGCGCAGGGCCGCAGACGACCTGGCGCTGGGACTCACTTGCACTCACTCGCACCTGCCCGCCAGTAACCTATTACGCAAACGGTCGGACAGTTCGACGCGGGTACACTTATACATTCTTGCGAGCTGGACCCGGACCATGCCTGGCTGAAGGTTTTGTTCGGCTGCAACCCTTGGTAGAGAACCTTGGGTTTTCCTCAAGGTCTCGCCCGTCCAGCCTAAGTCGTTCACCCACAGCTGGTTTTGCACGCAGCCTGAGAGGCGATGCTGGCGGGACATTGGTCAGACTGGCCGCGCCTGGCTCAGGATATGGTTCCAGGTCCCCCTCACAGTCTCTCTCTCTCTTTGCCCCAGAACGCCAGTTCTCACTCACACCCTCTCTCTCTCACACCTCGCCCGAGCGTCACAACCGCCTAGCTATGGCTCGGCGGCTTACTCGCAGTTACTCTTTTGAACCCGGACATTCGCATCCTTCCAAATCACACAAGTATCCAAATTTCGAGATTTGATAAGATTTACTCAAATTCCAATTCTCGGCCCGGAACGGTCCCTCCGTCCCTGGCGGTCCTTTCCCACAGTTCTCGGCCCGCCCTGCGTGACACCCACTTGCAGCGGAAATTTACTCTGGGCCGACAAACAACTTTCTGTAGGCGTCCCTTTTCGCACCGTATTGTGATCTGAAAAGCCGAAAATGCGCCCAAAACGCGACCCGCCGGCCCGGCCACCCGGGTCCTCGAGTCCCCTCGAGCCCGTTCGCCCGGCGCCGGATTACCGGGCGGCCTCCGAAAACGACCAGCCAGGTGTCGGTGCTAATGATATCTGCTGGCCTGGCGGTGTCGTTCCGAACGCCAGCCCTGCAGCGCCACCTTTTAATTTTTATGACACACCGACCGCCGCCGCTTTTGGTTCTGCCGCAGCGGCGGTGACGCTGCTGGCCTAGGGGACCGTCACACAGGGCAACCGAGACAGGGACCGTCTACAGTACTGCCTCGTTTATTCTAAACGAATAAACGCGGCATTACATTTCCCCCCCCTAAAGGAGCTGCAAGCATACCGAGAAAATTGCTTGCAGCTAACCAAAATTTTTTAAATCTACGTAGTTAACATTTAAAAATTTACTAAACGAGTGAGCAACCTGGAATAAACAAAATCAATCCTTAAATCTAACTTATCATTAACTTAACCTAGGAATACATTACAAATTAGGGGCGCTGGGGTCGTATTCGTCCCCAGGCCTTCCATATATCTCCGGGTGTTCTGGATCGTAGCCCTCGTCCTCGGAGCCCTCGGTCGGATGCAGGGTGATGCGACAGTAGCCCTCCATTGTCTTGAGCTTGCCTTGAAGTCGCTTCACGCCTGTTCGCTTCCTCTCCCTTGGCTTCCGGGGTCGACGAGGGGGCACCGGAGCGAGTGCCTTAGGACCCCCCCGCTCCTGAATGACCTTGATCAGCCAGGCTCGCAGTTCACCGTCCCGAAGGTCCCAAGGCATGCAATCAGGCAGGCGGTCGGGGGGTTTCTCTGTAGATAGCCCCAAGTCCAAGGCGGCCCGACGCACTACGTCCATGGCGGGGTAGTGCAACAGGTCCCGGGGACAGTACTTCTGGAGCGTCGACAATAGCTCGCTACCGACCGCGTGGCATGACGAACTGATGCTGACTGACAGGGTTGGCCCACTCCTCGCCTAGGCCGCCTGTCTTTTCGCACCTTATGGTCTACCTGTCCGTCACCAACTGCTCTGTCCGACTGCCCCCCTCCCTTTTCCCGCGCCCCTACCCCTCCCTTCCCTTACTAAAACTAGCTCTTTTGCTTGAAACCTCTCCCCCCCTTCTTTTGGTTAATTCGTAATGTTTCCCCTTGTACTAACTAGGTGACTGGGGAGCCGTGCCGGCGCCACCCTCGGCCGATGTACTCCCGCCCCTTAAGGTACTTAAGACTAATATTTGGTAACGCTGAGGGCCAATACAGAGAATCATATCTCCCTAAGGTATAGTAAAAAAGATAATTACCCGAGAATTTTGTGATATCAGTGGGCTTTCCCCCTAAAAGAAGGCTCTACATCCCGACTTTCTCCTATAGCAAAAGATACGAAAAAATAGCGTTATATATTTCAATTCTAGCTTATCCCTTAACTCTTTTGTTTTGTTTACTCTTTAAGTCTGCTGATTCTGTCCCCTAAGCCCTAACGAAGCTACACTTGGATAGGGACAGCACGATTATTTTACTTTTAACGCAAGCTAATTCCCCAAGCAATAATGTGATTAATAGCAAAAGCATAACAGAACTAATGGTAATTTACGCTTGTCCCTTCCAAGGTAATTTAACCCGTCCACGGGGAAACCGGGGCGTTACTTTACGCCCCAAATTTTCTCCTTCTCCTTTTTTCTCAAAACGTAACCCGGGAGAGGAGGACATCTCACTCCTTTCCCTGGCCACGCCTTCTCCTCCTTCTTCCCTTCCCCGGTGCAACCCGAGGAAAGGAGGACAACTCACTCTTTCCCCGGCCACGCCTTCTCCTCCCCTACCCTGAGACAAAATTTAGAGAGTTCCATTTAATTTGTTATGGCTTTAGGGAGCAAAGGTCCCGTGAGCTGAGGATAAACTAAAGGTTTATGTTCCTCACACAATTCACTAGCTGCTTCGATTCCCTCTTCCGGGCAAGTGGGGTTGACGGGATAGGTCTCCGTGGAGCCGGTTTCCGCGTCTTTCCGCACTCGCTTGTCCAAATGGTGATGAACTAAACACATCGTCAGGGACCCCCACAAAGCCGCGAAAATAGATAGCCCAAACCTGAAATACGATAAATAGTATAGGCATTGATCAAAGTACTAACCCCGTATTTCAACAGGCTGTATATCAAATATACTCCAAAGAACCCAGACGTTACCGTTCCTAGCGTTCGGAACCAATTCCACAGTTTGTCAAAAGCTTTACGGGCCATTCCCTCCCACTCATCCGGACTCAACAAATTTGGAAGGGAATATCCCTGACTGGAAACGGATTTTCCCAACATACGCCTGTTGATTAGATTAGGTTATAGGCCCCGCGATCTTGAGATTCTAGAAAGGATCGTTGGGCCGCCCTGAGTTCCTCGGTACTATAGATACCACCTCCTCCTATATTTGGCAGCGGCCCGAACGGAAAAGTGACTTCTAAGGTAGGTTTGATAGCTTCTGGGGCCGTTACTGCAACTTGATTTGGAACGAACGAAACCCATTGATTAGGTGAAATTAGAAAAGCGGGAGGAGCGTATCCATCACAGTCTATCTGAATACCCCGAGGTACGAGAATTCCAGTCCCGGCCTGAAGGAACTTTGTCTTATTGTTATGTGAAACAGGGAGTTCTTGCCAACAGTACTTGCTGGAACGAATCTGAACGGGAACAGGTCGACACTTTAGAAGATATAAAATATTGCCTGCCACTTTGCCTATCACGCCGGGCTCGTTATTCATCAAGTATCCCGCTCGTTCGGGGGCGATCCTAGCGAGAGTTAGCTTATTTTTCAGTACCTCTCTTTCTAACAAGCATCGTTGATAGGCTGCATGTGTAAACATAGCCTTAGCATCTGCTCTAGCCTGGTAGCTGAGGAACTACCATCTTGCTATTAAAATAACTAATGACGTCTGCGTACAAGCTGCTCTCCCCCTCCACCTTTTGGAAATAAAAGCCAGCCCCTGAATCCTCCACGATCATGATACCCATATGTTCTGTTGCTCGGGCGTGAATATGACAAACGGGCTGTATTCCCAATAATTTCAGGGCGAACACCCGCTCGGCCTGATTTACTATCAGATATCGTTCCACGGCCCCTTCGGTGTTATTCCCTGTAACAATAGTACCAAGCCCTTCCCACACTACATGATAGGATGTCCTACCGCAATCCTGAATGGCAAAATTATCCCAGGTCACTTTCCCAGCCAAGGTATCGAAAACAGGAGAATTTGGAGAACGGACAAACCAACGAACTCTGGAGTCTAATCTTATCCTCATGTAAATCGGCTCTGGCTGTGTAGTCTGTTAAGGTAACATGTACTTTTGCAGTTACTACTACGTCTTGGTAGTTCCTACCATTTTCCGAATAACTACCTCCTGTGCATGTCCCGTCGTCTTTAGAGCTACCGGTTATCACTAGTGTGAAAGACGTAGTCCCGTTCCTTTCTATATCTGTCATGAGTATCCCTTTGAAGCTTATTTGTTGAGAAGAGTGCATTTCTCTGCATTTTTCTGCCGTGATTTCATGTAAATAATCTCGAAACCCGCTAGAGACGGCTGCACTGTGTGAGTGCATTCCGCAGTGAAATAAGTATTGATGTACTGATATAAGGCACTGATATACTTTCACCATGGCATACCTTCGTGTTTGAATTATTTGCAGGGTAGCTTCCCTGGTTTCATTGGCAGTAGAGGATTCCGGACATGGTGCTACGTCGTCCAAAGAGATTCTAGCCGTTTCCGCTTCCGGAGCGTCACAATCGTAGCCGACTAAGGCTCCTGCCGTCGCTCCGAGCAGCAGTAGCACCAGTCCGACCACCCTCGACTCCATTGAACCTAAGGGTTAAGAATTGAACTTTCGTGAGTAGTCCGTTCGTCTAAAAGCCCTCTGCATGATACAATCGTACACTGGCGTGTAGACCGGACTTTCCGCACGAAAAACAATTCGTTCCCCTTGGTAACTTTAATCCAGGGATTACTTGCAGTGTACCCACCGCTCGTCTTCCCCTATATTGTGCTAACCACTCTGTTTCGCATCCAACGTGTGCGTAAACCTGCGTGTGACCACTGGGTAGGTACACATAGCAATCATAAGAGTAACACCGGGTAACTGCTCCGGGCATCTTCGGCCTACAACAGAAAATAACACAAGCCGACTTAGGGACAAAAAAAAATTGTTAATTGTGGATATCCCTTTCCCGAATTCTTCACTTCTCTGTCTCTTCCTTCCCTCCCCTTCAAAATCAGTCCGCCCCCGGACTGTCCGACAAGGATTTAGTGAAGAAAAATTTTCAAATATGTTTTATCTGACTGAACACAGGTCCTTTTATTGGCCGTCTAGGTCTCTACAGTCGTACAGTTTTAAGTTTAATATTTTACCAGGATTTTGTTAGTAAGATCTTATTTTAATACTTAAACCAAGCTTTCAGTTCTCTGACTGGTTACAGTGTTGTTAATTGGAGAGGTTGGTGCCTTCTGGCATGTCCCCTGTTACCACCTCCGTGGGGACAAACAACTTAACGAGAAAGTAGTAGACCCCTGTGCCAGTGAGCAAAATGATGATTAATTCTACCACCACGATAACTACAGTTTCCTGTATAAAGTCCAGGAGAGTTCGGTGAACTTCCACATTTGCCTTCGCTCGTAGTGTTCGACCGTGTCTATCCGCGTATTCGCAGTAGTAGGAACCCGTCGTCGTCTTTCCTGCTGATTCCAAAACGAATGTCTGACCTGTCTCGAGTACTTGGTTTCGGTCAAGGTAGCGTGACCAGCTGTAATTGCCGGGCCCTGGGGGTGTGAGTGTGCAGAAAATTTTAACTCGATCTCCCGTCGTCACAACTTGTGCTTGTGGGACTTACTGTCAAAACCGGGGTGATGACCGTTAAGCCCATCACCTGGCCAGGACCCACAAATAAATTGCCGGAATCGTCAAAAGGTTGTTTAGTGACGCAAGACAATTCCTTGCCGTCCGAATAACGATCCAGAACCAGTGTAATATTAGAAACGAATGAATTCTTTGTTACTGAAGTCTGAGGTTTTACACTCAGCTTTTCTCCACTCAAGTACCAGTCAATTTCCGGTACTGGTTCGGCTCCAAAAGCCTCACAAGAGAAATCCACCGTCTCGTCTTCCCAAATCTCATCCCGGGAAGCTACCAAGTTCACTAGTAAGGCCATTGATTTTACTTTAGGCGTCACCGAAACCCGCTTGATCCAAGTCTTCCCCACCCTAACATCACAGGTAAAGATCTCGTCGTTAAATTTGGAAGACCTCTTTCCTAGGTATACTCTAGCGCGTACCGTGGTTCTAGTGAGAAACACCTCTTGTCTAAAAGCGACATTCCCATTGATGTACCATTTTACTCTTGGCACAGGAGTCCCTCCTTCCGTAATACAATCAATGGAAGCATTTCCATTATTCTCAATGTAGTAGGAACCTGAAACTTCCTCCCCCCCTGCTTCAACAGTTATCTTATTAGGTTTTTCAATTCTGGTTAAATTTATGCATTGGACATTAGTTACATTAGAGATAAGTATACATTCAAAGTCTGTGATTGTTGTCTCCATTTTAGCATCTATATCGACTTTCATTGTCTGGTTAGGAAATACTAGTACTAGTGTAGAGTTGTCGATCCTTGTCAGGTATGGGGAGAAGGCCTTTCCCTTATTCGGCCCTCCCCATTTTAGGTCGGACGCCTTCAGGCTGTTTGTACTGTCCTGGATTGGACAGTGTATGGTCTTCGGGTAGCCCTTCATGAGCTCAACCGTGGATGTTTCGTTACAGTGCCTGCGCCACCGTTTTGGCGGCTAGGATTAGTAATAATCCTAGCCACATCTTCCGAGAGAATATCTGTGGGGATTAAAATTAGTATTACTTTAGCAACCAAACAAAAATGTTGCTTCCTTTCGCCCTTAAATCCCCTTGTTAAACTCTGTAATTGGGTCGCGTGTTCCGGGTTCTCAGGGTCCTGGGTTCAGGATCCGTAAGAACCGGATTTCCACATCCCCGGTTTACTGCAAGTGTGTGAATTTAGAGCTTCTTTCTCTACAGTATTCACGTCCGGACTCTCCGTTTCCCCTTTGCTTCCACTTGTCTCCAAAGGCTACCGGGATTGTTTCCCCCGCCTCTTCCGGAGGTTCCAATGGCAGAGTGGTATCTTTCTCCCCTAATGACTCAGAAGGGGTCTGCGAATCGACAGGAGGGTGCGACAACACCTCCTCCCGAACCGTGGACCTCTTCCTCCTCTCCCGAGTCCTCGGGAGATTTCCAATTTCCACTCCCCCATTCCTCCTCCCACTGAGGGACCTTATGACGATGAGAAAACACCGGGTTTTCTTTCTTTATAAGGGATAGTTCAGTCCGCATCTGCTCAAGGAAAGCTGGTGCAGTCATATCCTGTTCCCGTAGTTCTTCCAGGGGTTCTGTCCCTATATCCGCCTTTTCCTGAACAACTTCCTCAAACTGCCCGGACGGTCTAGGTTCGGGCTTACTCTCGTCCTGCAGAACTTCTGGAGTGGAGAGATTGGACTCTCTAACTCCTTCTCCCCCCTCCCCCTCCTGAGCCGTTGAGGTTGCCTCCGTCGGGGTAACTGGTCTTGGCAGAACTTCAGCTTCCGAACCTCCGGCGGCAACGTCACTAGGGGTACCTAAATCGTCAACCCCCTCGGTTAACTCCCCTCCACTCTTTTCGTCTACAGTTTCTTCAGGGGTCTCCTTCGGGTCAGGATCTGTCCCCCGAGTGGTTTGCACCAGGTCTGGGGGTTCCAGCCCTTTGACGGCCCCTGAGTCACCGTCCTCCTCCTCGGACTCCTCCTCGTCTGTCGAGCAGTCGAAGTCCACCCCCTCACCATCCAGTAAGTCGGGTACTTCTTGGCTTCGCGTCGTCATGTGATGACTCCGGACGGGAACGTCGGGGTTTGTCCCATCCGCCGGGTTTTCCCCGGTTAAGGTTTCCCCTTCCCGTGACTGGGCCATCACACGGTTTCTCCTTTCTACTGCAGTAAATGGGTCTTCCATGTTTTTAACCAATTTCAAACGATCCGAATGAACAGCTTGTTCATCGTCACCGTACATTTCCTTGATATGGAAAGTAGTTTCATCTAATTGGTCTAACACACGGTACGGACCCAGATACAAGCGCCTCCATTTCTTGCATTCACCCTTTTTCTTCTTCTTGTTTTTCAAGAAGACCCGGTCGCCCACCTGGATGTTAATTGGACCCGCTTTCTTGTTATATTGCGCTACATTAACCTCCACCGCCCTGCGGGATGCGTCATGGGCCAATTCTAGTGCCTTCACTATCCTCCCCCTTATCAAAGCCTGGGGCGAGTCAGAATATACCGCTCGCCTGGCATTCAAAAGGGAGGGATAAGGCATTCTAGGATCCATGCCGAACTCCAAATAGGCCGGGGTTTCCCAACCTAGTGCAGAATGCGGGGAAGTATTGTAGGCAAAAATGGACATAGGAATTACCTCATCCCAGTTACTTCCTGCCTCATTCACGAAATGGGCGACACTACGCATGATAGTGAAGTGAATCTTTTCAATTCTCCCATTAGCACTTGGGTGGAAAGAGGTGGTCATACAGTGCCTAATCTTGAGCAGTTTCATCAATTCTGCCCACAACTCTGAGGTAAATTGAGCCCCTCTGTCCGTTACCAAGTACTTAGGAGCGCCCTTCCGACAGATGATCCTGTCGAAGAAGACAAAAGCCACTTCCTCTGCCGTGATATCAGCCACCGGAACTGCCTCTAGCCACCTAGACGCGAAATCCACACAAGTGACCAAATATTTCGACCCCTTTTCCGTCAAAGACAGAGGGCCTACTATATCCAGCCCGTAAGTTTCCCCTTTTTCATAAATTTCAGGAAACTTTCTCAACGGCGCCCTTTTCTTTCGATGATCAGGCTTCCTCTGAGCGCATGAATCACAGCGGGCACAGTACTTCTGAATGTCCTGATACATAGCCGGCCAGTAAAATTCTTTCCGGGCTCTCTGATAAGTTCTTTTGACCCCCGGATGCCCTGCCATGGGACTGTCATGAAGTACCTCCAGTACCCGCTGCCTCATGCTCTTTGGAAGGTAGATCCTATCCTGTCGATCCCGATCCTTCCTTAACTTACACAGAATCCCTTCCTCGTCTAATGCAAACTCATTGTTGCCCCCCGGGTCGGTGGTCAGAGCCGCTATCAAGGCACTCAGACCAGTATCTAGCTTCTGCTCAGCTAGAATGACCGTCCGATCCCAGTAGGCCTCGTAACCCTGCCACTCTACGGCATTTAACACTGCCAACTCTGCTACCCTCGGCCCCATCACCGGTGTCCGAGTGATTCTCTTCTTTCAGTTTCCTCTTGGGCTCGCTATTAGGTATCTCATAGTGTACCGAGTGTCTTTCTAACCGAGAGAGAGCATCAGCCGCTTCATTAACCCGCCCTGGCTTATAATGAATGACAAAGTGATATTCATTCAAGAGGATACACCACCTCATAAGCCGGGCATTACCTGAGTCCTTCAAATTGGTCATGAACTGGAGCGGCAGATGGTCTGTGTACACATGAAACACTCGATTGCCCTGAAGATAAAAACTATTCTGCTTGATGGCCCAAACCAGAGCCAAACATTCCCGCTCACTTGTACTGTACTTTCTCTCATGAGCATTTAGGGCTCTAGAGTGGTACGCGACGGGGTGCAGCAGTTGATCTGGTTTCTGGGCTAACAGAGCTCCTATAGCATACCCACTAGAATCTGTATATAGATGAAAATCTAGCTCCAAATTAGGGAAACACAGGACAGGTGGTGACACGAGTGCTTGCTGAAGATCTTTGAAGGCAGCCCGCCTAACTTCAGTCCATTCAAAGGGCTCGTCCTTTCCTAGTTAGTTCCACTAGAGGTCTTGCTCTCTCAGCCATTTTTGGAATGAACCGACGAAACCAAGACACCAAGCCCAAGAACCCCCGAACTCCTACGTGGAGTCGATGGTTCCTTAAAATCAAGCACTGTCTGCACCTTGTCAGGATGAGGCTGGGCCCCGTACCGAGTTAGTCGGTGCCCCAGGTACAGAGTCTCTTCTACCATCCAAGAGCATTTCTCGGGATTTATTGTCATCCCTGCCTTTTGGATTCGCCCGAGAACTTGCCTGATACGCCCCAAATGTTTTGGCACGTCGTCGGCTGTAGAAATCAGAACGTCATCCAAATAGGCACTCACGTCCGGTTGGCCTTCGAACATTAGGTTCATTAACCGCTGGAACGTGGGAGGTGCATTACATAACCCAAACGGCATTCGTTTGAACTGGTAAAACCCATTAGGTGTCACAAACGCAGTCAAATGTCGGTGCTCTGGTTTCAACTCTAACTGCCAGAAGGCCGCACGCAGGTCAAGGGACGTATACATAGACTTCCCTCCCAGTATAGTCAGTTGCTCAAACAAATTTGGCAACGGGTACGAGTCTCTGATAGTGACTTTGTTCAGATTACGGAAGTCAATGCAAAACCGTACCTTGACCGTTCCATCAGGCTGCGTTTTCCGCACCAAAACCACTGGACTAGCCCACGCCCCTTTTCGCTGGCTCTATGATCCCATCTTGTAACATTTCCGCAACGGTATCATCATATTGTTGCTGAAATTGGAAGGGAACTCGGTATGGCTGCCGAGAGATCGGGCGAGCCCCTGGCTCCAAGTGTATCTCATGCTGTAAGAGATTACATTTCCCAATCTTACCCTTCCCTACTACAAACACGTCCTTCTTCTCCGTCAGTATCTTAAGTAAATCCACCCGTATCTTATCAGGCAAATGATCCAACTTAAAATAAGCCTCAAAAGGCTTTTCCTCCCCCTTCGGGATTACGTCCTGGTAAGTCATGGGCACATCGTCACCTATGTCAGCTTCCTCCTCGAGGAACTGTCCAAGAACCTCTGCCTTACAAACTAAAACTGGTATTGCTAACTTATTTTCTAAGATAACAGGAAAACTACCGTCCCCACGGACAAAGAAAGGAGCCTGCTCAATCTGCACTCCTTTTGTGAGAGACTTCTACTGACTGAAATCTCCCACCTTCCCAAGGTTCTCCTGGGCCTACATCCGCCTTCAGAAGGACGGAAACAGTGGAACGGGGAGGGATAACCACCTCTTCCACAGCCTTAACCGCTACTACTTCTTTCTTTTGTTTAACTGGCTTAACTTCCAGTTTTACGGTAAGAGACTGTATTTGTTCCCGTTTTCCTGTTCCTTCCCCCATCATTCCCCCTAAACGCGGATCTACCCGCCCAACCTTATCAGCTTGTTCCCTCGGGACTCGGGTCTTACCCTTGGACCTACCCGACTTTGGAACGTCGTTACGTGTCGCCCCCTCATCGGATCCCATAATTTCCGGTTTCGGCGATTTCCGGTCCAAACCGCGACTCGGCGGCGATCTAGTTTCAGAGGCTCCGGGCATGGAGACACAGAGCTGTCGGTGTTGACTCGACACACGCCTTCTCGTCACTTCCCTCCGACTTAACCTACGAGGCCCACCCGCCTCAACGCTTTTCCCCTCGGAAGGGTCAACACTCCCTTCCGGTTCGACCAGGGTTTCCCCATGTCCGGCACTATTGCCTAACTGAGCAGTATTTTTCAATCTTTTCGGCCTAGAAGAACCGGTTACTTCTAGGGGCGGCTCTGAACTAGATCCTTGACCTGTCTTCCTCTTCCTCTTCCCTCGCTTACCCCCTAACTGAACTCCCACCTGACTTACTACTACTGGTTCTAAACCTAAGGTTCCTAATCCTAACACAGGTGTGGCCTGCACCTGCGGAGGCTCCGAGACAGTCCCCGCGGCGTTGGCTGCTGCCATATGTGACTCACTACTTGGTCTCAACGGAACGCAGATGTTAGCAATTTCCAGGACTTGGTGAGCTGGCCTCACCTCAGCCCCGAAAACAACACACCAGTCGTTCCCCAGCAAACCATCATAACCCCAGGACAAATGAGTATTAGTTATTAAACACTCGTGGAAACAACACACTTCCGGATTTGATTCCGGGAATGAAATCTTCACACGAGCCTGTCCTAAAAATGACATCTCGTGTTCTGAAGCCGACCTGACCACAAGACCTGGGGGAAGTGGGTCCCAGGTCGCTTCCACCGGCAACATACTCCTCTGTAAAATCGTAAGGCTGGCCCCTGTGTCGATAAGCATCCGGCCCTTCCGTTGACCGATTCGCACTGCAGCTGTCAGTCCGGGCTGAATGGTTATGACACACACCTCCACAGGGCCTGGTTTGTCTGACCGCGTAGCCTTTACTGGCGGCCAGACCTCCAGTTTGGGTTACCGGAAGTCCCATTGCCTTGATTCAGCTTAGGGCATCCGGCCCTCAGATGTCCCTCTTCTCCGCACGACCAGCATTTCTTTACACGGGGCAAAGGGCAATCGCGATAGAAATGGCCCGTGCCATTGCAATTATAGCAGCGCGCCTCATCGTTCCCTCCCCCGTTGTTCCCGCCCTGCTGTGGGGGTGGATTCCCCTGGTCGTTGCGAGGATAGTTTCTTCCCCCAGAATGGTTTTGGTTCCCCTGGTTAGCATAACCTGGATTTTGGTTAGAAACCCATTGGTTATTTGCACCGGGAGGCCTTTGATCATTCTGACCGACATATCCGGGTTTGGGGCCTTGGCCGGAAAATCCTTGTTGGTTTGACCTTTGAGCCTTGCGTATCCAGGGTTTCTGTTCCCTGGACTCTTGGGCTGGTCCTTGACCGGACATTACTTGATTTCCTTCGGCCTCCGCCACATGTACCCGAGCAGTCCTTCCCTCGAGCAGGTTGATCTGCTCCTCCAATACTGCTAATTCAATCGCCGTCTTCAAATTAGCTGGAGTGCGAGACAGCACCGCCCTTCTCAAGTTTGGACGCAACCCGTCGATAAATCGATCGCATATCATTTCATCCTGCATGCTCCAGGCCACAGGGTCGGAGCGTGGGTCCGAACCCTGAGGCTGTAACTTTTCGAATAGGATTTTCAATCTTTCCGCGAACGTAGTTACATCCTCATCCCCTTTCTGCATGCATTGAGTCGCCTTCCAGCGCGTAACAGCTCGTAACTCTTTAGATCCGTACCGAGCCTTTAACGCTTCGCATAACCCGTGCCAAGTGGTACACTTAGCCTGCTTAATTACTCTTAGCGCATCTCCCCTTAACTTTAAACGAGCAGCATTGAGCATCTGAGTGGAATCCCAGTGGTTCATGGAACCCGCTTGTTCTATTGCAGTAAAGAAAAATCTCCAGCGCCTGCTCGTCTCCCCCCTTGAACGATTCTAAGTTCTGCAAAAGGATAGTGTCGGGCACGAAGTTTCTCCGCACCACGCGCACTCCCCCTTCCAGTTCTTCCTTGGCGTCCTCAAAATCATCTGAATCGGAGTCATCCACTAGCAACCTCCTCCCCGATTTTCCTTTTCCCTTCTTCGGGGGAACTACCCCTGACAACGGTGGTTCCGGACCCCTTATGGGGGTAACCACAGGAGGAAACAACGGAGCATCCGTTGGCCCCGACCCTGATGGACCCCCCGTAGCGCCAGGCGTAATGATGGGGGTCGACGTAACGATCGGCGTCGGTACTCCCGGAGTAGTTACTACCGGAGTCGGCCCGCCGGATCCAGTTGTCGACCCGCTCGCATAGCCCGACGTAGCGCTAGGCGTCGTAACCGCCGAAGCGGTCGTCGTCGGAGCGGCCATGACCAGCCGGCTCTAGTGGTTCCCAGCGATCTGTAACGAGTAGAACCGGCCGGTAAAGGACTGCTTAGCCCGTTACAGTCACAATCCTACCAGATTCCTCCGATCCCCTGTTTTCCTCCCATCTCGGTGCTATTATCCCCTCTTCCCTTTTGCCGCATCACCTTTGTGGTCGTTACCATCCCTTCCGCACTAGTTCCACCCTCCACGAATCCTGGTTGATGGAACTGTCAGTTGGGGTCTTCGACTCTCCTCTTTTCTTGCTCAACTGATCCTGCGGGACCGCAGCATTCCCTTGAACACCCCCTTGGCGGTCGTTACCATCCCTTCCGCACTAGTTCCACCCTCCACGAATCCTGGTTGATGGAACTGTCAGTTGGGGTCTTCGACTCCCCCCTTTTCTTGATCAACTGATCCAGCGGGACCGCAACATTCCCCTGAACTCCCTTTTCGAGGTCGTTACCATCCCTTCCGCCACTGTTGAGACAGGGGACAGCTCGTGGCGAGAGGACGACGTGGCCCTTCCGCCCCCGCTCTCCCTCTCAACCGCTCTCGAACTGGGCCTGACCAGGCAGTTCGAGTCTCTGGTCCGGGACCCGCAACTCGTTCTCGGCGCAATTCCGTGGGGGCTGTCGCCGCTACCCACCAAGTCTAAGACAAAAGGGGCGAAGCCGAGGTTTAACGACCACCCTTTCGCCCCTCACTTAGTACAGAACCAATGGGAGGGGCCAGAAAAAACCTCTCACCCTGGTCCTGTTGAAACCGCGCTGGCTGGCTGGTCTTCACCACACCCTAATGGTCCTCAACCAGGGCCCCATCCGCCAGCCGGCGCCCTTTTCAGTAGAAGACCATGGGAAGAGCATATAAAAGGGGCTCTCCCCACAATCTCCCTTGGCCACTAAACAGGGCACTGTACGAACCATATGTACTAGGGGGGAAGAGAAAAGGTTGACACGGTATTTACCCTCTCCGATTACAACAGAGGTAGCATCAACTTCCAATGAAATCGAAGCGAAGCTGGACTACCAGGACAAAACTTTCCCCTTCTGGGGACGGGTACAAGAAACACAACAAATGGGAGAGGGGGACTTTAAATTCCCGTACCCCCCCCCCCCCCGCTCTGACAAGGTAACTCGAAAGTACATATTTAACTGCTTTTGATTTTATCATTATTTAGACCGTTACCATCCTCTCCCCTCCCCCTTCCGAGTAGGCGGGAATCCCAGCATCTAAGGGGTGGAAATGTGGGACATCCGTCTACTTTCCAGCTGACCTATCTAGTACCCCCGGTGAGGGAGTAACCCCCACCACCTTCCCTTACTCTCCCTCATTCCGAGCGCCCAATCCGGCTCAGCACCGCGCTGCACGACCTTACCGCCGGAAACGGTAGTCTATCAAGAACCGGTTTAATTCATTACTCAGTCTTTTCGCCCTTCGCCACGCAATTGGTCCCGAGCCCTTGTAGACGTGAGGACGGTGTCGCGCAACTTGCCGGCCATTACTTTAATGGCGTAGTCAACCAGGGTGCTGTTCCAAGGCTCCAGAGGTGAAGTTTTGACTCGCGAGGTACGAGTACAACTGGGAGATAATCGGTTTAGTACCATTACTGCACCCGTACCCCACAATTGAGGGGGGGGGACGAGGCCAGGGTCAACTACCCCGACCCTGTGCTAAACTATCCCCCCCCAAACTTCCGTGAAGTGGAGAACCTGGAGAACCGAAATCCCCCCTCCAAGGAAGTGCTTTAAAAACGAAAGTCCCACCCCCGTTTTTTTTGTTGGCTGATCTGGGCGACCACCATGGACAGCCTACACCCAACCGAGCCTTGGATCCTTATGGGACGCGCACCGCGTTCTCCGTTCCCTTGTCCAGGTTCACCGTAGGGACAACGTTACCGCGCCGGCCGCGTCACTCTCTCTTGAAGTGAAACACCACTTTCTTGGTACCGCAGCGGGGCGTCGTCCCTTGACTCTCCGCTCTTTTGAGAATTAATATTGAACCGCTGACATCGTTACCGACCGTTACCATGTTTCCCGGACGGCAGGCCTCCACCCGTCCCCCTTTTCTTCCCTCTCACTCTCTTGGTTTCTCCAAAATGAAAGGGGAAAACTAGGCCTAAACACTAGTCGCCTCCCCGCTTCCCCTTGGGGTCTGCATTCCTGTAGGCCCAAACATGACCTTTCTCGTGCCTCCCCAAGGTTGGCCAGGAGGGAGTTGTTGGTAGCATGGCCACCCCCCCCCCCCTCCTGGAAGCCCTCAAAGACGGCCGCGGCTGCGCCCTCCTACTACTTTCTTCCCGGTTTGGTCATGCGGGAAGAAGGAAAACGAGTCCCTAACGCCTGCTCCCGGTGACACGGACCGCTACAGCGACGCACGGCACAACGACGCTTAGGGCAGCTGCTCCCACCCACTCGGAGAGATAGAAGAAATTTTTATTCTTCTAATCCCCGCGGCAGGTGTCGAAGGAGCCCCATCGTTACCGCTAACGCCGGCCGCGCGTCACCAACGCAGTGAGCAAGTCGGGGTCACTCGTGGTCGGAGTGAAAGGATTAGGGGGATGGCTACTTATGCCAATAAATAGAAAAGGAATCATGGAAAAAAACAAGAAACCAAACTCCCCCCTTTCTCGCCTTACTCCCGACCAACCACTGCAACCAAGAAACAGGGAGGCGGCGCCGGTCGGTCTAGCTTAGCTCGACCGCTCGCCCCCTCCCCTTCTCACTCTTCTTCAGAGCATCAACACCAGGTCACCAAGGACCACCTATTATACCGTAGACGTTTCCCGCCCTATCCCTCGGGGAACAAGTTAGTTCCTCTTTTCTCCCCGCCAGACCGAGCTTTTCCCTTTTCCACGGCCTAGAGACCGGGGGCCGCCGCTGGGCCGAGTTACTGCTGTACTGCCACTGCCATGCCGGCCGCGGTGTCCCCTCGTGAATTTGCCGTTCTGGAAGAACAGATAAACCTCCTGAAGTAGAAAACTGTCCAAATTTATACAGTGTCCCATTGGAGTTGCCAGCAAGACCACTATGTAAACCAATGTACGGAGCCCCGCAGCGCAGCCAAATTCGCACAGCGCCTGCTGGCCTGCTCCCGGCACGCCGCGTTGGTTCAAACCAGCGCACTGCTCAGCCGCACCTATCCTCGTCTCTCCCCGGTGCTGCCTTGAGAGCGAGAGAGACGCACAATGTGCTCGCCTCGCCCCGCCAAGTTCACACCTCGGCGCCGGTCGCCCAGCCGCCCCGCCGCCAGCCAGGGCCAGCCAGCGACAGCTGGTCTCCCCCGGCACAGGCCTCGGCTCGGCTGTGACCGCTCGGCTCGACCGCCTGTCTGTCTGTCCGCCGGGCGCCTTTGGTGCCCCGGACAGTACTTGTCACCACCAAGCTACGCTCCCGCCTTTCACTCGGCATTCTCGTGCAAGTTCTGACTACGGCTGTCAATTCTAAATTTCTTCCCCACTGGAACCTCATCTAGTTCAAAAATGCCACCCGCCTAGTTTCGTGTCTCGGAAGGTTGCAGGGGCGTCCCCGACGCGCAATCGCTTTTCGGATTTTTAAGACCCCCTTACCACCATCTGTCCTCGTCGCCTTGCCCCATGACAACGGCTAGAGTAAACCAGGGCAGTACTTCGCGATGACACTTCTAATTTTGTGAGTGTAATTATCCAGTTATCCTCCCGCAAAGTATTGTATGGAGTAGTGGCGCGACCACACATGGGGCCGGCAATGTATTTGCAAACTTACTTTCCCGCCTAACCAGACTTCCCGTTAAACGGACGCCGCAGCTCGTAGTCAGAATCTTACCCCCTCCCCTTTGGTGACGTACCTAGAGTCGGATCTCGCCCCGGTGCATGTGGATTCGGGAGACACTTTTCCCCAAATGCAGAACGGAGAGGACTAAGTCACTATTTGGTACTGTACCCATACTGCTTAGGGTACTTCCCGTAAGGTCGGCGAGGCAAGTTTCTAAAGAATGTCATTTGCCCGCCTCCCCCATGACCACTTGGTTTCGTCTCTCCTGTTTTACTTCAAAAGAAGGGGGTCAAAGTAGTTAAAGCGACGCACATGTGTACGAGCGAGTCCCCACCCCGCCCGTACTGTGACGCGCACCACTTTTAAGGGAGCCTGCACGGTACCTTCTCACTTCCGGCACATACGTCCGTATTGCCTGGGCCACCCCTTTTCGCGGCCCAGGGTCATCAAAGAGTACCAGGCTTAATACTGTAAACAAAACAAGTCCCGAATCCACCACTCTAAACCCTGTCTGGATCCGACCCAGCCGCGCCACCTCAGCTTGCACCAGGCCTCTCGTCGGGGCGGGGCAGGCGACGGGGGCGACGGGACGGCAGGCTGGTCAACCTTGCCTCCCTCCTCCTCTGACGCCGGTTCCCGCGTCCCGCGCTCGGCCCACTCGGCTCGAGCGGTTCAGCAGGACGGGGTGGGGCGGGGTGTGGTGCCTCGCCCTCCCCGTCACTCGCCTCGACGGGGGCCTCCTGCCCAACTAACGGTTCGGACCGGCGGTCCCTCTCGGCCCGCAGGTCCTCCGCCGTTAGCGGCTCAGCCGGCAGCATGACCGCCTCCTCCTCCTCCGCTCCTTCGCGGTTCCCGCGGAGACGGGGCCGAACCACGGCTGTTGGTCGCGTGGCCACCTCCACGCTAGACAGCCACTGGCTGAACCCCGGGGGTGGCCGGATGTCCACGTGGGTCTCCAAGCCCAGGAACTCCGTGCTGACCTCGATCTTATTGGCCAGCATGTGGCTGTATGGGCAGAGGGACCCCAAGCCGCAGATGGCCAGAGGGACTGGTCCTCCGAACACATTGCGGCAAGGAGTCAACTTCTCAGACAGCTTCCTCATGCCCAAATAGACCTGGCGGAGCTCCCCTTTAACAAAATAGGGGCTGGGAAAGCCCCGCGGAGACTCGACCCGACAGTGTGGACACCGCCATTGGGCCGCTTCCGACACCCCTTTCCTCCGCAAGTCCCGCCCACACGGTAGGCACAGGACATAGCCGCACATGCAGTTCTCCAGCAAATAAAATTGCCTGGGCAACTGCCGCGCGCGCCGCCCCGTGCCCCGCCCCGCTTGTTCCGGTTCTCCCGCCTCAGGCTTCAGAACGAACTCCGTGCATATCCCGCACTCTAGTTCGTCCTGACGGGGCCCATCCTCCAAGCCCGACCTAACGTCCAGACTGGACTCGACCGGACCTGAAAATCTCCTGGATCTTCTCCAGGTCGGCCAGTACTACCTTGAGGCGGGCCCTGGTTGACTCCAGGTCTCCGAACGCAAGGGGGGGTGAGACGGAAGAGGACCTTTCGATCATGGCCACCGGGGTGCTCCCACTCGCGAGGGGGGTGATCGTATCACTAGAAGATCCCCTCGGAGCTACTTCACTAACCTAACCAACGAATGTGGGAATTTCTCTCGGTACCGCCTTAGCTCTATCGGCGAAGAAAATGCCTAGCTAATTTGAGGGAAACCTACGGGGCAAAAGAAAATCTCCTAAGTAAATCTGCACTGAATTCTAGCTACTGGTTACCGAGTCCGGGTTCGCGAAGCGCTTTTACTTCTGGCATATTAAATTTGGAAGAATCAATACATAAATTAAAGCTACGAAAATATTATTTTTTTTCGGGTAGTCGAACCCACGCCAGCAGCCCGGCCTCACATGGCAGGTCTGCTCCCCGCCGCGCACGCGTCTTAAATTCAGAAGAAGAATACGCCCTAGCGGAGGGCTGGTTAAGAAAACAATACGGAGAAATACAGATGAAAGGGAAAACGGCCCCGACCTTGCCCGCCTCCGGCGCCGGGCGCCGGCCGGAGTACATCCACTACCAAAATTACAATGAGAGAAAATCATCAACTCGTTTTGCCAGTCGTAAGAACGTTCTCGGACCCGAATTCCTATACTACCCCGTCCCCGTGAAACAGAATCAAAGCCTTCAGAAAAACTACTTTCAAAATTAAAGATGCATACTTTTTGACTAACAAAGAAAACAGGGCTGGGGTCCGGAGCAGGCAGAGGCTACTCCGGGTTCCCCCCCCCCCCATTTCGGACATTATCCATTTTGAGACAAAACAAACCTCGGCTAGATTCCATTTCACTTTTTCAACCAGCCAATCTCAAAACAAACAGGGAACCGTGGACCCCTAGATGGGAGTAACGCAACAAAACAAACTTGCGTTACCCCGCACCTCCACCAAAATTTAATGTCGTGCCGTAGTGTGGTTTCACTCTTCTTCTTACGTTGGGGTGTGTACTCGTTCTCTTTTCCTCCTACACTTGGATCCATCCAGGCCCTAGTAAGCCGCTCTCTAGTCTCGTACAGTCTCAACA
This sequence comes from Dactylorhiza incarnata, assembly GCA_033032865.1. Classification (NCBI taxonomy): domain Eukaryota; kingdom Viridiplantae; phylum Streptophyta; class Magnoliopsida; order Asparagales; family Orchidaceae; genus Dactylorhiza; species Dactylorhiza incarnata. The sequence continues at coordinate 20,956 of JAWHQI010002884.1, forward strand.
GCCACGGGACACATATTGTGATCGCCACGAGGCGGGCCAAGAAAGACAAGTTTCTAGCGCAGCTCGCTAGGCCCCGCACAGCGCCACAGGACATTTCAAAACAACAGCACCGCAACATCCACAGGGCGCCCGATGCGTACCCACGAGGCAGGCCACGGTGTGTTAATTCTGAGTGACCCTGCGTGCTTGATTAATCCCAGCTTCCTCGAGGGGCGCAATGCAACAATCCGCGGACCGACAGCCATAGGGCGCCCGATGCGTACCCACAAGGCGGGCCAGCCCCCGAACCGCAACACCACGACCCCTCTGGTTAATCCCTCTGAGCAGCGGGCGGCAGTGGTACGATCGTGAACCGATAGCCAGGGGGCGCCCAATGCGTACCCACAAGGCGGACCAGCCCAATACCGCACCCCCGCATGCCCACAGTCTCACTTCGAACACTCACTACCATCTCAACCTCGGGGATCTGAACACCACGGCCACCACATCAAATTAGAAGTCACGGTTCCCATTTCATTATTTATTGACTAGCATGGCTGAGGGGATGAATCAATCACAGACAAAAGAGGCTGAAGGCCTACCATGGTTGCTCACTCACCGATAGAACTTCTAGGTATACACTAGACCCAATAATCAGCAGCAAGTGCGTCGGGCGTGACGGACGGCTTGGTTCGCAGCGACGGCGCAACGGCGATGGCGGCAGCGAAGACGTAGTCGGCTCAGCGGTGTCACTGTAGCAGGAGCGCAGTAGACCAGGTCGGCGACGACGCAGCGCGATCAACCGGACAACACTCGACGCGACGATTCCGGCTAAGTCCCCTTAGCACGGCTACGACGGCGGGTGTCACGGCTTGACGGGCGACTGGGACGACTGACGACGAGGAACTGTCTCGCTGGAGCTCTCGGCCTGACTGTCGGGCTCGGACTCTCGACTAGGACTCTCTCGTCCCCGGGCCAGGGTGCGATATTTGTAGGCCGGCCCGGGGTGCACCTGTCAATCCCAGCCCTTGCCGCTGCAGGTGTCCTCTTCTCGCTCCC
>JAWHQI010002885.1:0-21959 GCA_033032865.1 Dactylorhiza incarnata
CATCAGCTAAAGTGCATAATCAAATACAATTGCAATTCGTCTTAGTTTGAAGGGGACTTCTTCAAATCAGGGCTATTGTGGATACAATACCCAACATATTTCAAAGTAGTTACTTTTTGTTAGTTTTTGAGATGTTAATTCATAGCCATGAGATTGTAAAGTTATATTAACTATTTTAAGATTTTCTTCCTTTTTTCAAATTTTGAGTGCAGATAACTTTCGTGCTTACGGATATTGATTTCTGAAAAATATGTTTGCGGATAGCCAAAGGTTCGAATAGACAAAACCGTGGTGCCAATAACAACGCCCTATAAAAAATGAGGGAGGGCAAGGGAAGAGGATGTGTGGGGCCTGCAGGGGAAGAGATGTGTGGGTCCTGCAGGGGAAGAGGGTAGCCCTGCAAAAAAGGCCCGATCAGGCCGGCCCTGACCGGGCTGATCGGGCCCGGGCTTTTGTAAACCGGGCCGAGCCCGGGCCCACTGAAAATCGGGCTCGGGCCGTTTCCCAGGTAGGGGGCCTCATCCGGCCCTCAAGGCCGGGCCGGGCCGTTTTTTTTTTAAAAACAGATTTTTTTTAAAATAAATACTTATAACATATTACAAAATTAAAATTAAAAATCTACAAAATTACAAAATCATGACATATTACAAAATTAAAAATTAATAATTTACAAAATTAATAATTTACAAAATTAAAATTTACAAAATTACAAATTACAAAATTACAAAATTACAAATTAAAAAATTGAAATATATTATTAATTTTAAATAAACTAAATTACAAAATTTATTAACTTATTACATATGAGGCGTTTATCCAATCGTCGTGACTTGTAACGCGCTTATCCAACTCAGATATTCATCGCGTTCATCTCGTCTTCTAGCTCCTCCGAGCTCGCCTCCAACGCTGAAATGTGTTGCTTTCTCCTCGTAGCATCCAAATAGTCCTTATAGCAGATGCATAGTTCCAGTGATTCTTCATTTAGCCGACTTCTTCGCTCGTTCAAAACCCTGCCACTAAGAGAAAAAGCGGACTCCGAAGCTACCGTGCTAGCTTGGATTGTTAGTAAATCTCGGGCCATATAGTCCAAAATAGGATATGTATTAACTTTACCTTTCCACCATTTTAAGAGATCGAAGTTTTCGATCTCCTCGGTACTCATAAAATCGCGGAATTGTGTTTTGGTATACAATCCTAATTCGTTTAAGCTTGTGCGTGCTTTTTTCCTAGAGGCTAATTCTAACATTTTATTTTTAAAAGAATCTTTTGTTCTTGTTTGCGATACTTCTTCTCGGGGTCGCGAGTCATACAAGTTATCGTAATAATTAAAAAATTCGGTAAATACAGAATGAAATTTTAAAGTATTAACGTTGTCACTATCATCGAAACTTAGATTTATGTTTAGGTTATTATTAATTTCATCTATCAAATTTTCTACGCCGTCTACGCCGAATAACGGATTTAAAGCGGCGGCGCATGAAAACGCGGGAGGCAATTCTCTATAATATTTTAAATATTTTTCTTCCATTATTTCAATTAAAGAAAGCCACCCTTCGTGTTGCTTATAATAATTAAATTTTTGTGCGATATTTACAAAATTTTCAATTGCTAGTGAGCTAGTCGGATAATACACGCCAGATAAAGAAACAGTCGCCCTATGGAAACATTTTAGTAAATCTACATAATGTAATAGTACGTCCCAATCGTTATCAGTTAAATCATGATTATTAATTAAGGTGTAATATTCCATAAGAAGTATTTTTTGTTGAAACGCTCTTTTCAACATTTTATATGTTAAATCATGATTATTAATTTCATCTATCAAATTGAGGTTTCAAATATTTATGTCCTTGTGCTCTTACAAATTTTCTAAAATCTTGACTTCGTTGTTTTGTACAATAAATAAATTTAAGCATTGTCTGAATTTTTGAAATATACAGTTTCATAGCTGCTAGACTATCTTGCACTACTAAATTTAAAACGTGACAGGCACATCGAGTGTGAAAAATGCACCGTTTAACATTGGTTTTAAATCGCGCTTTAACCACTCTATTGCGAGATATTATTACTAGTGTTATCAAAAGATATACTCATTATTTTATCTTTTAATTTAAATTCGCGCACGCATTTAATAATAACCTGATATATAGCTTTACCTGTGTGCGGAAATTCAAAACCTTCAAAACATATAACGCGCTTATTTAGCTCCCAAGAAACGGGATCGATCCAATGACACGTGATACATATATACGATAATCCTACTTTTATGGAGCTACTCCAGACGTCGCTCGTTAAACTCACACGTCCCTCAAAAATTTCAAAATAATTTATTAAAGATTGTTTTGCCTCAAAATATAATTTTAATGCGTCGCGTCTAATAGTGGATCTACTTACTTGTTGATATTTTGGCTGAAGTCCTTCGTGTATGTACTCCGTCGCCTCATCGTTGTCATAGTGTCTAAACGGCAACCCACGTCTGATGACGTCTTTCACCTACAATTCACGTTGTCGAAGTTGATCGTACGTCCATATTTTCCCCGATGCGGATAGTTGTGCCTGGCTGGACTCCGGAGCTTGTTTCGCAATACAAGACTTTATGTGTCTTACTAGTGTCGAGTTGCCGGTAAGGGTTAGCAATTTTGAACATAATTTGCATCGCGCCTTGAATTCGTCGCCGATTTTGATTTTGTCAAAATGATCCCAAACTGGCGCTTTCCGGTTATGCTCCACCACTTCGGCCGTACTTTGAGTCGACGACGCCGGCGTTGATGAGGAGGATGCCATAAATATTAGAGAGCGAGAGAGTAGGAGAGTGAGAGAGTGAGAGAGAATGAGAGAAAGAGAGAGATGGTGAGAGAGAATGAGAGAGAGTGAGGTGGTGAGAGAGTTGTGAGATGACGGTTTTTTTTTTTTTAAGTTTATTTATAAATTTTTTTTATTTTTTTATTATTATTTAAAATAAAATAATTTAAAAAAATAATAATAAAAAAATTAAAAAAGGACAGCCTAGGGGCTAGGCTGGACAGCCTAGCCCCTAGGCTGTCCCGCTGCCAGCTGACATTGATGTCAGCTGGCAGCAGCCTAGGCCTCTCGGGCCGGCCAGCCCTGGGTCGGGCTGCGCCTGGGCCCGGGCTCAGGCCGGCCCGAAAATCAGGCTTTGCCCGTCCCGACCCGGGCCGGGCAGAAGCTCCAGATTGGAGCCCTGCCATGGCCCCAAGCCCAAGTTAGGCCCGGGCCGGGCCTCAACGGGCTTTTCCCGGGCCGGGCTCGGGCCGGCCCAGTGGGCCCGGGCTTTTTGTGCAGGGCTAGAAGAGGGTGCGAGGGAACAGTATCCTCCTACGTAGTGCTCCTACGGGCTACTATTCTGGAAATAGTAGCCTCCTACGGGCTATTGTTCCTTGAAACAGGAGCCCCCATATTTTTTAGTTTATATATAATATTGAAGCATTTTAAGTTCTATCAAAATTTTATATACTTTTTTTATTATATATAAATATATAAGTATATAGAATAAGAATTTTTAATTGTTAAAATAAACTTTATATAAAATTTTCAAAATATTTTAATTTGAATTTTGTAAGAATGTATATATATACTAGTGATAGTGGATGGAGGGCCCACTATACAGCCGAAACAGTACCCCGATCATGACAGTTCCTCTACCCGTCCACGCCTGCTCTCGATCGTATGAGTTTCGCACGATAAAACTTCTGCCAGTCGTAGTACTTATAAGGAGTACTCCCTCTTCAAAAACTCAGGAGGCACTTATGCACAAAGCGAGTGTTTCGACAAAATAACTGCTTCTCGGTAGATTATTAACCCCTCTCACAAGATCCACAATTCATTTACTGGAACTCCAGCCTTATAAGACTAATACATCGTTACTCAAACATTTCCAGAGTTTAATTAGAAAGTGCGGAAGCAAATAAATCACATTAATCAGAAAGCATGATGAAATATATATAAAAGATAAGCCCATAAAGTCTAGTCCTGCACAAAAAGACCGGTCCTAACCTATCTGGTTGGGACCGGACCGGTTAGGACCGGCCAAAGACCGGTCCTGGTAAGGACCGGTCCGGTCCTGGACCGGTCCTCAGGGTCCCGACAGTCCCTGGATTCTTAGGGTAGACCGTCCCGGACCGGGACCGAGACCGATCCCGGTCAGCCACATAATGACATAAGTGGCTGCCACCACTTATATTATTATATATAATAATATAATATATTATATAATATCTTTTATTTTAATTATTTTTAATTCTTATTTTCTTTAAAAAAATCTATAAATATCCCCCCCCCCCCACTTTTAAATTTTTTTTTATCTCTCCACTTCTCTCTCTCTCTCACCATTTCTCTCTCTCTCTCTCTCTCTATCCATTTCTCTCTCAAATATTAGTATGGCTTCATCTTTGTCCGCGCCGGCGTCGTCCTCCACGTCTGTCCCCATTGAGATACTAGAGCACCACCACAAAGCTGTAGTATGGGAGAAATTTGATAAGGTGCGGATCGATGAAGAAATTAAGGCGAAGTGCAAACTTTGCAGGAAGCTTATGGTCGTTGGCAGCAGCAACACAACACTTGCCCGGCATGTCAAATCTTGCATTTCTAAACAAGCACCTGAGTCCACCCAAGCTCAAATCTCGTCGACCGGGCACATTTGGACGTATGATCAAGGTCGGCAATGAGAGCGACAAATGGAGAACGTCATCAAAAAAGGACTTCCATTCAACCACTACGACGATGAAGAAATGACATCGTACATACACGAAGTACTTCAGCCAAAATATCATCAGGTAAGTCGTACTACAACTAGGCGTGATGCTTTAGCAGCGTATATGCAATCTAAAGAATATTTAAAAAATTATTTTGAAACATTCGACGGTCGCGTTAGTTTAACGAGCGACGTTTGGACTAGCGCTATAATAGATGGACTTTCGTATATTTGCATTACTTGTCACTGGATCGATCCAGATAGTTGGGAATTAAATAAACGTATAATTTGTTTTGAAGGATTCGAATTCCCGCACACCGGTAAAGCTATTTATCAGGTTATTATTAAAAGTATTAGAGATTTTAAAATAAAAGAAAAAATTATGAGTATTTCTTTCGATAACGCTTCAAATAATGGTATGACCGTTAAATATTTAATATCAGATTTGCAACTAATGTTAGATGGCATATTTTTTCATACACGTTGCGTATGTCATGTTTTAAATTTAATTGTTCAGGATAGTTTAGTTTATATGAACGACTATGTTAGTAAAATATGAACGATGTTGCGAGTTATTTACAGTTCAAAAAAAAGAAAACAAGAATTCAAAAAATTTGTAATATCACAAGGTAAAAAATTTTTAGGTCCATCGTATGATATGCCTATACGATGGAACTCAACTTATAAAATGATAAAACGAGCTTTGTCACAAAAGCACTACGAATAAAATTTTATAATAGTGTAGAATCACATGATTTAGGCGCGGCGGATTGGGCCGTGCTAGAAGATTACGTAAATTTATTAGAAAGTTTTTATCGCGCGACTACTATTTTATCCGGAGTTTACTATCCTACTAGCTCATTAGTTATTCAAAATTTTTTATTAATTACGGAAACGTTTAAAAATTACAAAACGAACGAAATGTGGCGTCCGTTAATATTAGTAATGGAGGAAAATTTTTTAAAATATTACAAAGATATGTCATCTATGTTTTCTTGCGCCGCTGCTTTAAACCCTTTAATGGGCGTAGATGGGGTAGAAATTTTTTTAGAATAAATTAATCGCAATTTAAATTTAGACAATCGTCTAGCGTTTCAAAATTTAATTCGGAATTTACTCGCATTTATAATCATTATGATCATATGTATGGATCGCGACCTCGCGAAGAATCCACCCAACCTAAAACAAAAGATATTTTAAAAATAAACTTTTAGAACTAGCTTCTAGGAAAAAACAAAGAACTATGAGTACTTTAAACGAATTAGGTTTATATAGCAAAACACAATTTTAAGATTATATGACCGCAAGAGAAATAGAAAATTTTGATATTTTAAAATGGTGGAAATCTAAAAACAACGTGTATCCTATTTTGGCCTTAATGGTCCGTGATTTACTAACTATCCAAGCTAGTACGGTAGCTTCGGAATCTGCGTTTTCTTTGAGTGGCAGGATTCTGAACGAGCGAAGAAGTCGTTTGACCGAACAATCTTTGGAGATTTGCATTTGCTATAAGGATCATTTGGACGCTCTAAGGAGAAGACAACATGTCTCGTCAATCGAAGATAGCGAGTTTGAAGTTGACGACGAGATGAGCAACTTAACTTTGGGCATTGCGTCCACTGAATAAGAAAACAAAATGTATTTTATTTCATTTTTTAATTTGAATGTAATTTAATTTTTAAATTTTAATGTAATTTCATTTTATCTCTTTTTAAAATTTAAATGTAATATTCATAAGTTCATGTTGTAAACAAATGTTATTTAATTATTAATAAAATTCAAATTTTATTTCATTTTATTTCATTCTATATTTGCTCGGCGGCGTCGGCGGCGGATTCAGCGCTAAAGTTTTATTCCAAATATAATTTGTTAGAAAGTTTTTTTAATTATTTCAATATTAATATAAAGTTATAAAAAATGAAGTTGTCATGCCCGTGATTTGTCATTCCCAACCCGCAAACCGAATCCAAAACCGTCCCGGACCGGTTAGCACCGATTCAAAAAAAAATGCTGTCAAAATAAAAAGACCGGTTTGGGACCGGTTAGGACCGGTTTGGACCGGTCCTCCGGTCCCAGCCGGTCCTTCGGCAGAGGTAGAAAACGGTCCCGGACCGGGACCGATTTCCCTCGGACCGGTCCGGGACCGGTAGACCAAAAGACCGGTCCCAGGGAGGACCGGTCCCGGACCGGACCGGTGGTCTTTTTGCGCAGGTAATGTCATATATGAACAAGGCCATCAAAATGTCTAGTACAAAAGAAAAATAAACAAAGTCTACTCTCATCTCAACATAACTACTCACATCCGAGTAAATAGTATGAGGCGTCTCGGTCATCTAGTTATCAACTGGGACTCATTTTTTCTCATCCTCTGCCTCATGTTCTGTCAGTTGGGTTTAGACACAAGGACCAAGTAAAATATATGCGCTCCCCCAACCACATAAAGGGTACCAGAATGAGTACCTACAGGAAGAGTTAGTACAATAGCTGAAATATATAGGTGTAACATTAAGGTTGTCAACTTTATGATGTGTAAAGCATATAAAGCAATTAGAATATTTGTTATCGGATCCTGGCGGTGGTTAATTATATGATAATAGCCCAAGGTGAGAATGTCAAAATGTATGAGTATATATTGTTATAAGACATGATTAGATATGAGTATGTATGAGCCCTCACCTTCACTCGCATGATGTGTTGCTATATTATTCCCCTATGTCGACATAGTGACCTATTAAGAGAAGAAGCTCGCTTTTCAGACCTCACCGTTGTGGCCAACGGTGATAGTGGGTCGGTCGATCCCACTTTAAGGTTATGGATACACACCATCATCCTAGGCCTACGTAGCTCTATGAAGCATATGTACTCTCAGTGAGAACACATCCTCACCTCGTGCGCAGATCCTATCGACACATAACCAAAATATGTGTGAGACAGACCTATGAGGAAGGAGTAGCTCGCCCTCGATCATATTCACAACCCTAACATAGAGTTTTTCGTCGTAACTCTGCTCGTGGTGTGTCTCTGGGGGAGTCGATGAACTCGCCACATCAGCAACCATGCACCCTCTAGATACTCCATGCATATGATTTTAAATGAATTGTCATGTAGATTCGTATTCGGTAGGTATCATATGCACCCAGGACCACCTTATAATCACAAGGCACATATGTGTGTCCTACAGGCTCCTGGGTCATCAATGATGTAATACCTCTCAAAGAACATGTAAATGTTCTAGGCTCTCACTCACGATAGCACATCCCTGGTACCACGGGAGTTTCCTCATATTAAACTCAGCTTCAAAAGTCCTTCAAGGCACTTTGGGGCGAGAACAATCATTATGACCTAAGATTGAACCCTAAAACCCATTGTAAGAGTTTCATATATCCTATAGACTTTCTCGCCCATTAGATTATCTCTACGCATCGTTCAACGTAGTTTTATTAATGAGTACTTGTGAATCATGATAAAACAAACATGAGCATAATCAGATAAGATGTGAACATTATATGTAAATTCAACAATTTAGACATATATGAAGCATGGTTAGAATTTCTAAGCTTTCGTGCGAACTTTGGGGCTAAACTTAAACATGGTCGTGCAGCAAAATATTTAACAATTTCACTACTTTGGAGTGATATTAACATTATTTAAAAGCTTCAGATTGAAATACTTGTGATACCAAAGTTGTAGTTCATATCAAAGTCTACAAGTTCGTATATCATATAAATTTTCTAGTTCTAACTTTAAGGGCAACAAACTTGAGACCAAAAATCAGTAAAAACTGCATAAATTTCATGATAGGAATAATCAGATTTTTACTTTCTACTTTGGGTCTTTTTTAGGGCTACTTAGATATTTCAAAATGAGAAACTTACAACACCAAAGTTGTATACATGAGAAGATCTACACCTTTGTTCTCACATAATCCAATCCTAAGGGCTTCAAAACTGAGGTTAAACGTTGATAAATAATTATTGAAATTTACAACATAAACTATTTATTTCTTTTCCTGACTTTGAAACAATTTCTTACTAGATAAAGGTTTCAAAATGAGAAACTTAGAACAACAAAGTTGTAGATTGACAAGATCTACAATTTTGTGTCTCACAACAGTTTTCTAATCCTAAGGACTTCAAAATTAAGGCTAAACATTGATAAAACATACAAAAAAAATTTATGAGACATGGATTATTTATTTTTATTTCACTTTGAGACCATTTTTAGACTAAATTAAAGTTACAAAATGTGAAACATACAACATCATAGTTGTAGATTATGAAAAGATCAACAACTTTGTATCTCACAACATTTTTCTAATGCAAACATTATGGGCTTCAAAACTAAAGTAAAATTTTATTAAAAATATAAGAAACTATACATCAAAATTATTTATTTTTCTCTTACTTTGGGGTCATTTATTTATCAGATAGAGTCCCTGTAACGAAACATGTATAATATGAAAGTTTTAGTTCATATATAACCCTACAACATGACTCTAATATGCATCGGCCAAATCAACCTCTAAGACCATGAAAATCGACTCAAATATTGAATAAAACAACAACTTTTATATAGGGTTTTCAGCTAAGTCTTTATTTAGATATGTACACGGCTCTTAAAGCCGATCTATGCTACAAATATGGCCAAATAGAAAGGTGAACATGTCCTGCAACGGAACATAGGGGATAAAAATTGGCTCGATTTGTCTGATAAAATCAAAATGTCTGTGTAAGTTGGCTGGATATAATGGTGGTTGTAAGCCAAAGTTGGTCCAGCCCTTGCGGGACTTCCCCACCGTCGATGGGGGTGCACCACCTCCGACCACCACCACCATTCAATGCACCTAGAGGAGGCGTGTTAGTGGGTCCCATTCTAGTGGTCGGGCATCACCGGAGGTGGACGAAAAAATACATTATCGTGGAGTTGAGGCAGAGGCCGCTAAGAATGGCTTTCGGCAGTGCTCCGCGGCCTAAAGGGTCTCGAGGGAGAGTCATGGGCACTCTCCCTCCCCTTATCACATCCCAAATGCCCTCGAGGACCACCATGGAGGCGAAGCTAATGGGGTGGTACAAGGCTCAATCAGTCGAGATCGCCGGCTTCGGTGGCCAAAGCTAGCAGGGGTCGATAGAAAGGTGATCGATCTAGGCTCAGAGGGGAGTCATAAAAACTTATATTTGTGCCTAAGAAACTAGAATAGTCATCTAGCCATGGGCAGTGGCGGTGTTTTTGCTAGATCTCGGGAAGGAGGGTTGTGTTGGTGAACATTGTGGCTCCTCTTGTTTTGCTCAGAGTCGCAAGCTTGGGAAACCCTACCCCAACAACCTGGGCTCTTTAAATTGCTTAGGTTAAGCCCCATGAAAGGATAAGTAAGCTCCCTTATTTGCTCTATTTCCACAGCCAATGCTGTCAAGCCTTCATGAGTCTTCCCGAGGCATTGGGGGAGGTGTGCAATGAAGTCCTCAAGTCTGGTTGATGTGGAGAAGACTGTTACTCCATTGGAGGGGGCATTGGTCCAATGAACAACTCCCAATGGTGTACATATATTTTGTTGACCGTGAGGTGGTAGTCCAAGGGTCCACCAAGCCGTGTTAATGTTGGGAGTGGTTAGGGTGCCCGAGTTTGGGATAGGTTGGCTCATATGGATTTTTACTCTAATTAACTTAATGGGGATTTCACTTATTATTCATTTAACCAATTTTTTAATCACTAAAAATGAGAAGTAATCATCATAATCACTGTTAAGACCAATTAACGTTACCAATAAATTTTCCACATTTATTTGAGGTCCACCACTATTTTATTTTATTTTATTGATATAAATAAATTAATCCAAATTTAATTAATAATTTAAATTTAATTAATTAACCACCCTAATAATTATAGGAAAGGTTTAGAGAAAGTTTGGGGTGAAAAGGAGTTCAATTACCTTATTTACCAATTTCATATCAAATTAAATGATTTTTTAATCATTAGTTAATTTAATAAATCATTTAATTATAATTAAGTCACACAAAGGCCATCACTCACTTCATAGGTCATAATGAGACCCATTTGGCCCAACAGTGGGTCATGAGCACTCTTAGTTGGTGAATTGGCCTAATTGTGTGACTTGGTGTGCGTGTCGGGGCTTATTAGGCAACTTTGGGTTGAGTGAGGGTGGTGGGGTCCACATTTATCATATGGAACCCATACACACTCATTGATGAAGTGTATACCCTAATGGGTCAAAATCACTCATTATAGCACATATGTACTCTTTGTGTGTTAATTGTGCCCACTGGACCATAGTAGGTCAATTAACACACAAAGGGAATCTGGAAGCTCATGTCGGGAGGTTACATTACCCCTGAACGTAGTACTCTGACACTCGCTCAATTTTCTAATGCGCTCAAGAGGGGGAGGGGAACTGTGACGACCCAGGATTTACCCTGCCTTCGCACATGACTATTCCTGGCTTCCTAGGGTTTACCTGGCACTGTCACCGGGCTGCAGCCCAAACACCCAACCCCTCTCTGGCCTACTTCCTGGCACAATGGGTTGTTGGAGGCCTCTGCCCCTTTTAATGAGCAAACTCTATAGTTCAGTGTGCCTACGGGGACTTCCCAGGAGGTCACCCATCCCGAAATTTTTCTAGCCTGAGCACGCTTAACTATGAAGTTCTTTCACTTCTCATCACCAATTGATCTGAACTCCATAGTTAAGTGTGCTCGGGATAGAGAAATTTCGAGATGGGTGACCTCCTGGTAAGTCCCCGTAGGCACGCTGAACTATGGAGTTTGCTCATCAAAAGGGGTGCAGAGGTCTCCAACAACCCGCTGTGCTCGAAAGTAGGCCAAAGAGGGGTTGGGTGTTTGGGCTGCAGCCCGGTGATAGTGCCAGGTAAAGCCCAGGAAGTCAGGAATAGTCCTGTGCGAAGGCAGGGTAAATCCTGGGTCATCGCAGGTACTATGAGTGGCAGGAGTGTCGTTGGGTGAAGCCCGTGCACCAAATACCAAACAAGCAGAGATGGAGGTACTATCATTTTTACTATGACTTCACCGCAATGGCATAAGCTTTGGATACCAGATGAGCATCTAATTCATAAACCCTTGATGAGCATCACAACAACATTTGCGCTTAAGTCATCATGACTACCACGACTTCACCACAATGGCCTACGCGCTTGGAAACGTTCATCTAGCACCTGGATTTCTAAGCATGACAAGGACACAATCCCACGCCTCGTTGGTTCTCAATGAACTGAGTACTCTTAGCCCACTAATTAGTGAGGTTAGAGCCTCCAATGCAAGACAATAAAAGGAAATCTATATGAAGTCCTAATGACGAGATAAGAGAATTTGTTACATTGTTGGATTCCCCCCCCCCCCCCCCCAGTAATGACGTCTCAAGAAAATCACACAGGATGTGCACGGAGAGATCCAATATCCATTGCCGATGACAAATCGTAAATCGGAGCTCTCTAGCTTCAGTAATGGTGTATTCTCCCTCTCCAAGCCCTAAGCTCTTCTCTTACTTGCTCTAATAGACAAAAGTGCCCAAATGAATTCTAAACTCCTCTAGATTTGGTTTCAGGGCATTACAAAATGGATCTTTGACATTAGATCGTGGTTCACGACCCAATTTAACGCTGTCCCATTTACTTTATGTCACGAACAAAGTCGTGCATCTTACTGTGCACAATCGTGCATCTTATTGTGCACAATCGTGCATATGGACAGTAAGCTTAGACGCAATCATATATATAGATGGCAACATAGTCATGCGTAAAGGAGCTCACAAACAGGAGACCAAACTCCCAAAATTTGGATATCGACAACTCATTATGCACATGGTTGTGTCGCATGCACAGGTCATGTGTCGCATGCGCACGATCGTGCGTCACATGCACTGTCATGCGTTAATGCAAAAATTGATGCACAACTAACTCAATATTCAACATACTTCGACTGTGAGGATGTGTGGTTTGGCGCACGGTCGTGTGTTATGAAGCTCATGATTGTGCTTAAATAGAATTTAAGATATTCTCAATGAGTTCGAATCGATGAACTCTCCACATGTGTTGTCTGCCCATACAGGATTATCAAAGGGTTCTAAGTGTTACAATTGGGGCATTACACGAGGGGACCTACCGTGTATTCTCACCCATCTTATATATAGTCATTAATGATATTGGCTATGACTACAAGCGCACACCACTTGTAAGCGTGATTGCAGAGCTTGCGACATATTTTGAATTCCATGTAGGCACACGCCATTACTTATGGCTCATAAGAGGCATTATGGAGGCGTACAAAATTCTTGTTATTCCAAGTAGAATTACACGAAGACCTGTGCCCATAAGATTCAAAGAATTCCAAGCCCCGCATTTTGATCTATATGGAATATTGAACTTGCTACAATATTACATACATCCCCGGTAAAAAATTACTTGGATGACCTGAAAATTAAATACTAAATATTGTAATTGCGGCACAACAGAGGAACGTGCAAAAATGAGAGCATTCATGTATTTTTATCCACCATATTTTATCAACGAATTGTTAACAATAATTTGAGTAAACTAATGTAGTGTATTTTTCACTTTCAGTTGAACGACGAAACCCTCTAACTACATTCATTGATTGAATGAAAAGATCTTTTATTTTGAATGTTGCATTATTTTGGTACATTGGAAGAAACTATGTTTTTTAAGGAAATAAATGTGATCATCTTATGAATGTCTTATTTTGAAAAAAAGGAATGTGATCATTTTTTGAATGCGATCATATTTGAGATTGAACAATGCTACTTTGAGAAAAACTGTGATTTTTTTACATATTCTTAAGAAAGAACATTGCTTTATTTTGCATATTCTTAAGAATGAACATTTCTACATTTGAGGAACTATATGAACATATTTTGAAAATTCTCAAACTAGCAATAATAAATATTACATCTACTTCCTCGAGTTTAGCTATGACATAATTTAGAGAGTTTGTGATTATTGAGTTCAAAATTTTATACATTTTTAACGAACATATCCTGACATAAAATATAACAAATATACCTGTTGCGGAACACTTAGGGCACTTGGTAGACCGGTTCACTTGAACCATCTTAGCTCGTGAGCGAACTAAGCGCGCAAACAGTCAGTTAGAGATTCGTTGATTGCACTGGGACTTTTTAGCGTAGAAAACCCGGAAAGGGTAAAAAACCACGTGGTCGGAGCTGTGCCGACCAAATTCCACTATCTTCAGGGGGGTTACAAAGTGAGAATTTGAACTCGAGTGCGACAGGCCGCAACTCGTTACAGTAGTAGAGAGATAGAGAGATCTGAAGGCGACAGACCGCCTCTTGGAAAAAATTAAGTCCTTTTCTCCTTCTAAGAAAGGTGGAGAACAAAAGTGAGCTGCTCCGGGGAACAAAAGTGAGCTGCTCCTGGGAACAAAAGTGAGCTGCTCCTGGAAACAAAAGTGAGCTGTTGCGTCGCCTTTCGGGATGAAGGAAATCTTCAAGTCCGGAAAGGAAATCTTCAAGCACCGAAGGAGAATTCCGCAAAAGTCTGCAAGGAGCTCTCCCAGGTCCAGAAGTCAAGGTCCCTTCAAATGAAGCCCCAGGGCCCTTTTTATAGCTTTGGCCGGGGGTAGTCTGGTAATCTTGTCGTTGGCAGTTTCCATAAATGCTTGGTGGACGAATCATATTTTCCGGTTTGGGGCACACGGATCGCCATTTTTCGTAAATGACCACCTTGCCCTTCGGGCAGCTTGGGCGGCTCGGGCAGTTCGGGCAGCTCTGTTGGAGGCGAAAAAGGCGACTGGCCGTTCCTGAAAAGTGAGATACCTGAAAGACAAAATGTGAGACGCCTGAAAGGCAAAATGTGAGAAGTCAGGAAGACAGAAAGTGAGAAGTCAGAAAGACAGAAAGTGAGAAGTCAGAAAGACGGAAAGTGAGAAGTGCGCGCTCAGAAGCGTTCTGAGCGCGCAACGAGCGAGGGAGCGCTCTGAGCGTGTAATGAGCACGTGGGCGTTCTGAGCGAACGGAGAGGTGTTCTGAGCGCGAGAGCATTCTGAGCGAACGGAGAGGCGATTGGTCGCGATCCGAGAAGGAAAACGGGGTCCGTCGTTCCTGGCGAGGAGCTCGCCCGAAAAGGCGCCCCGTGAGTCCCCCTGTCAGAAAGGGGGGAAGGAGGGGGAGGAAACGGTCACCCTCCCCCGCAGAGAGGGAAGGCGAACGGGATGCACTCACGGGAGACGCGGCCAGGCCGCACCCAAGGGGGTGCTGCAAGCCACACCCAAGAGGGGGTGCGGCCTGGCCGCACCCCCCACCCGAGGGGGTGCGGCCGGGCCGCACCCCTCCAAAGGGGGGTGCGGCAAGGCCGCACCGCAAGGGGCCGCACCCCACCCCAAGGGGGGTGCGGCCAGGCCGCACCCCACCCGAGGGGGGGGGGGGGCAGGCCGCTCCCCACCCGAGGGGGGGGGGGGTGCGGCCGGGCCTCACCCCTCCCAAGAGGGGTGCGGCAAGGCCGCACCCCACCCCTAGGGGGGTGCGGCAAGGCCGCACCCCAAGGGGGGTGCGGCCAGGCCGCACCCCACCCGAGGGGGGTGCGGCCGGGCCGCACCCCATGGGGGTGCGGCGGCGAGGCCGCACCCCGGGTTCGGCCGCACCCCGGGTTCGGCCGCACCCCTTGCGGGCGTGCGACTCGGCCGCGCCCCGTGAGGTGGCGCGGTTGCGCGGGACGGCTTCAAGATGGGAGGCGGTCCCGTTGCCATTCTCGGCGTGGCTCCGTATGGCAACTCTGGCTTTATTTCCCTGGATCCCCTGCCAAACTGGTGTGGGGAGCGCTTTTGGAAATATCTGCTGCCATTGCGGCTTATAAATAAGAGTCCGTTATACGAGCCCCCATCATAAGCCCCCCAAAACCGTCGGATTCCAGAACTTGTGAAGGAGTGCGAGGGTTTTTTGAATATTCGCGTGGCGTAACGGACGATGCCGGAGGTAAGCTTTTATTTTTTGAAAAATTTAATTGGAGGGAAGAAAAGGAAGACGGGCTTGAGCGGCCGGCGTCCGAGCGGCACCCGCGCGCGTGCTCGCGCGTGCTTGCGCGCGGCCGGGGCCGGCGGAGGGGCGCGCGTGTCCGCGTGAGTGGCGGAGGGTGCGACCGCGGTGGGGGGCGCGGGCGGCCGGCGCCGCTGCGCCCCTACGTGCGGCCGGCGCGCGGGAGCCCGTGCTCGGCCGCGTGCGGCAGGGGGCGCGGGTGGCCGGCGCCGTTGCGCCCCCGTGCGGCCGGTGCCCGCGCGCGGAGGTGCTTCCGCGCGCGGGCCAGCTGTGCGCGACCGGCGCGCGCTTCCCCACGCGCGGCTGCGCGCGGCGGGCGCGTGCTTCCCCGCGCGTGGCGGTGCGCGGCGGGGGGTGCGGACGGCCGGCGCTGATGCGCCCCTACGCGCGGTTGGCGCGCGGGAGCCCGCGCCCGGCCGCGCGCGGCAGGGGGCGCGGGTGGCCGGTGCCGCTGCGCCCCCGCGCGGCCGGTGCCCTCGCGCGGAGGTGCTTCCGCGCGCAGGCCAGCCGTGCGCGGCCGTCGCGCGCTTCCCCGCGCGCGGCTGCGCGCGGTGGGCTCGCGCTTCCCCATGCCCGGCTGCGCGCGGCGGGGGGTGCGGACGGCCGGGGCCGCTGTGTCCTCGTGCGCGTCCGGTGTGCGCGGTCGGTGCTGCTGCGGGTCTTGGCGGTGCGGTTCGCATCATTTTGGCCGTTTATCTATTTATTTTAGTGTCCGTGATTATGTGTTTCTTTTTTCAGGCTTCGAAACGGGGCGGTCAGTCGAGGCCGATGCGTCTGCGCTCTTCTCTTGACGGTGCGCGAATTGAGATATGGCGCAAACGGTTTGGACTGCCGCCTAATACTGAGGTGAGGATTCCGGGAGCGGAGGAGCGCGCCCAGAATCCGCCTACTGGCTTTATGACCCTTTCCGAGAGCTGCTTGAAGTCTGGGTTCCGCATTCCTCCATCCGAGGAGGTTCTTGAGATACTTCGGTTCTGCGGTGTCCCGATTACACAGTTTACGCCTGCTGGGATGGCGAATATCATGGGGCTGGTTGTATTCTTCCGGGAGCACAGCGCGCGCTTTTCCCTCGAGCTTTTCAAAGACTGGTGCGAGGTTTCCACCGACTCGGGTGGTCGTATTGAGGTCCGTAGCAACAAGACCTGGTTCCGCTTTGGCGAGAAGGCAGATTACCGTCACGGAAACACCCTCTATGGGTATGTCCGCAATCGCTGGGAGCTGTCGGAGCTTTGGAGAGCGCTCCCTAGTCATTGCCGTCGGCTGACCGGGCGGGAAGACGAGTTCCTTCCCATTCCCGGTTTCCCTGGTCGGGAGGGCCTGTCGAAGGCTCTGTTCTGTATTCACAGCTGCGTGGAGGAGAGCCGACTACTCTCGGCGGGGCTTTCTTGGGATGCCGAGCGGGAGGCCGCTGTTCCCTTAGAGCGTGGAAGGAAGAGAAATATTGTTTTCAGGAATGGAACTCCTGGTTCGTGTTCTGCTCCGCCGGAGCCTAAGAGTCACGATCATGAAGCCGGTCCGAGCCGCCGTCGGGGGGAGCCGATTGCTTCCGACCCGGAGGTCGAGATTCTGGCCTCCCCTACTGCTGAGCAGGTTGCGCAGGGAGACTTGCCGCCACCTCCTCCTCATCCACCGTCGAGGCGAGTTTCCTCGCCCCTCCAGGCGATGACTTCTGCAGTGAGTGAATCTCTCCTTTCTTGGGTCTTGACTTGTCTTTGCTTTCATTGTTTATGTTTCCTGATTGCTTCCTTCGTGTTTGCAGGCGAAAGCTCTGACCAATGTTGCTCTCACGTGGAACGACTGTTACGTGGGTCTCAAGGACAACTACATCTCCCTCCAGGAGGAGCTGAGCGTGATGAAGAGGGACATGTCTGCTTTACAGAATAGGAGGGATCGCGATCTGTCCCGCGTCAAGCAGCTGGAGGCCGACCTCTCTTCTTCCCGATCTGAGGTTGAGAAGCTGCAGGAGGCGTATGGTGGAGACAAGGCGCTTGCCCAGGATGCGCTTCGTCAGTTGTCTGAGGCCCAGGGGGAGATGTTTCGTATGGAGGGGGAACTGGGTTTTCTGCGGAGCGAGGTGGAGCGGCTGTCGTTGGTTGAGCGCAGCCTTGAGGATGCCAAGGCGGCCGGAGTGGCCGAGTTCCGAGATTCTCTTGCTTTTGTCGAGGAGCGGTTCCAGATGGCGGAGGAGATCCGTGCCGAGGTCATGACGAAGGAGGTCGAGCCCTTGTTGGAGGACGAGCGCGAAGTCGCCTTCCAGCGCGGTATTCAAAAGACTCTGCACCTGGTGGGGAGGAAGTTCGGGTGTGATACCGCTGGTCTTGGAGCGGGAGACCTTTCGGAGGATGAGTGTTCGGACGCAGCCGAGGATTGACGTTGATCGTCTTCTGTTTCCTTGCTTTCCATGCCATTGTCTGTTTGTGCGTCGTTCTGAGTTGGTTTGTTTGCATTTTGCTTTTCCGCTTTCCGTATTTTTGTCTTTTTTGTGCGCTGCGTTGAGCTGACGCGGTTATCGTGTTTATCGTATTTACTTCTTTGCGTGATCCTGTTGATCTGGTTGTTGGCACCTGCATAGCTTGTCTGTTTTCAAAATGAGTTTCGCACGAGATGGAGCCCGCGGCTTGCAGATGTATATATATATAAAGAGTTAGTATGCGCAAGTCTGTGCCTGCGGCTTTCTTGCACGAGTCTGTGCTCGCGGCTTTGGTGCACGAGTCTGTGCTCGCGGCTTTGGTGCACGAGTCTGTGCTCGCGGCTTTGGTGCACGAGTCTGTGCTCGCGGCTTTAGTGCACGAGCCTTTGCGCGCGACTTTTTTTGCACGGTTCTGTGCCCGCGGCTTTGGTGCGCGAGCCTTTGCTCGCGACTTTTTTGCGCGGTTCTGTGCCCGCGGCTTTGGTGCACGAGTCTGTGCTTGCGGCTTTGGCCGGTGAATAGCGGGTGTATTCAAACCAGGGGTGAACGCAGGGGGGGGCAGGCCCCCACGACACCGGGACTCGACGGCGGAGGAGAAGGGCGAACCTTCAATCGACGGCGGTGCAGAGTCCCCGGGGCAGGGCCCCGAAGCGGTACCTGCAGCAGAATAGATTGGAGCAAGTAGAATTTAATTAGAAAATGAATACTGATATATGCGCAAGTGTAATCTTGCGATCCCGGGGTTAACAAGTTTCTGAGACAGGATTTATTGAGGGAGAAGATAGCGTTGAGCTTCGTTTGCGTTGCGCTTGCTCGAGTCTCTTCGGCCGTTCAGCTTGGGGGGCGACAGTGGCCCGGCGGTTGACCCTCGATGGCCTTTTCCTGTGTCTCTGCGCGGAAGGCCTCCAGGTATCCTAATTGGACAAGGCGTTCGATTTCATCTTTCAGTCGGGCACATTGCTCCGTTCGGTGCCCTCGGCCTTTGTGGAAGTGGCAAAACTGGGATTGATCTCCCCTGAGCAAGGAGAGCTTTCTGGGCCAGTGGATGATCTTGCTATTACAGATTACGGACAATATGCGCTCGCGCGGTGTATTCAGCGGGGTGAAGCTCCGGGAGCCTTGACTTGCTGGCTCTCGGAGGCGGTCTGCTTGGTTCTGAGCGGGCAGTTCGGCTTCCTCGAGCTGCTGCTGCTGCTGCCCCTTTCTCTTGTGGCTTGTATCGAAGGGCGGCGAGCCTGTCTGCGTCTGAAGTTTGTCTTTTCCAATTACTGCAGGAGTCGCTTGGCCTTTCCGTGCACCCTGCTTCTCAGACTTTGATCTCGGCGACGGGTTGCTGTTGATCCAGGGGAGCCTGGAGGCGAGTGTGTCGAAACCATGCATCGCGCTGCTGAGGATATTTCCTTTGCTGGTCATGCGTCGGGACATGGAAACGTCGTGGTCCATGGCGTCCAGAAGGAGGCTCCCGAATATCGCGTCGTAGGGGGAGTCTGCTTCGGCGACGACGAACTGTACATCGTACTGGACTGGTTCTGCGTGCGCCCCTACTTGGACGGGGAGGGTGATGATTCCTACGGTAGGTACCGTAGTTCCATCAGGGAGCTCCGCTTCGCTGGCCCTAAGCTTGAGGTTCCCGCTTAGGAGCTTGAGCCGAACTATTGCTGCTAGGATTAGAACGTTGAATGAGATGCGGTGAGTTATCAATGCTTTCCTCAGCTCACAGGGGGGACTCCCTATGCTTGCGTCCAAGATGAAGTCTATCCATGCGCAGGGGCGCTCTTGGTGAAAATTTGTGTCGATTTTCTCCGATTGCTCGTCCCGCTCTTCCTCCCCTAGGAGGGGTGGTTTGCTTGCACCGGGCTTTTCTTCCCCTTGAATCTTTGTCGTGTGTGTCTCGTGCTGCTCGATGAATAGTTGGGACAACTCGGTGAAGTTGTGTATTGCTCCGTTTGGCAAGGATTGATACCAGCGGAGGGCGTCTCCACGCAGTGTTTTGGTGAAGATTTTGCAGCTGACTGGGTCGGGAAGTCTGAGCCTCCGTATCGTTATCAGGAAATGATTAACGTGCTCATATGGATCTTCTGCTCCGTGGAACTCCTTGTTGTACGGGAGCTTTAGCCATGACGGAACTGGGTATTCCAAAATTGACTTGGAGAGGGGGGATCGCCTTTGTCCAGGCGTATCATCGTTCGGATCCTGTCCTGCCGCGAGAGGGGTCGGTTTGCCAGTCGATCCAGGCCAAGGGGGCCGGATGGGTGCAGTGATGAGCGCTCCTTTCACCGGGCTCTTTGGAACTGAGGAGCTGTATGCGTCGGATAGTTCAGGGGAGGTGTCCACTCTTGCTGGTTCCGAGAATTCCGGCGAAGCGGGTACTGCGCTCGGAAATGCTTTGCTTAGAATTTGGGAATCCATTCCCACAGACGGCGCCAAACTGTTGCGGAACGCTTAGGGCACTTGGTAGACCGGTTCACTTGAACCACCTTAGCTCGTGAGCGAACTAAGCGCGCAAACAGTCAATTAGAGATTCGTTGATTGCACTGGGACTTTTTAGCGTGGAAAACTCGGAAAGGGTAAAAAACCACGTGGTCGGAGCTGTGCCGACCAAATTCCACTATCTTCAGGGGGTTACAAAGTGAGAATAAGAACTCGAGTGCGACAGGACGCAACTCGTTACAGTAGTAGAGAGATAGAGAGATCCGAAGGCGACAGGCCGCCTCTTAGAAAAACTAAGTCCTTTTCTCCTTCTGAGAAAGGTGGAGAACAAAAGTGAGCTGCTCCGGGGAACAAAAGTGAGCTGCTCCTGGGAACAAAAGTGAGCTGCTCCGGGGAACAAAAGTGAGCTGCTCCGGGGAACAAAAGTGAGCTGCTGCGTCGCCTTTCGGGATGAAGGAAATCTTCAAGTCCGGAAAGGAAATCTTCAAGCACCGAAGGAGAATTCCGCAAAAGTCTGCAAGGAGCTCTCCCAGGTCCAGAAGTCAAGGTCCCTTCAAATGAAGCCCCAGGGCCCTTTTATAGCTTTGGCCGGGGTAGTCTGGTAATCTTGTCGTTGGCAGTTTCCATAAATGCTTGGTGGGCGAATCATATTTTCAGGTTTGGGGCACACGGATCGCCATTTTTCGTAAATGACCACCTTGCCCTTCGGGCAGCTTGGGCAGCTCGGGCAGTTCGGGCAGCTCTGTTGGAGGCGAAAAAGGCGACTGGCCGTTCCTGAAAAGTGAGATACCTGAAAGACAAAATGTGAGACGCCTGAAAGGCAAAATGTGAGAAGTCAGGAAGACAGAAAGTGAGAAGTCAGAAAGACAGAAAGTGAGAAGTCAGAAAGACGGAAAGTGAGAAGTGCGCGCTCAGAAGCGTTCTGAGCGCGCAACGAGCGAGGGAGCGCTCTGAGCGTGTAATGAGCACGTGGGCATTCTGAGCGAACGGAGAGGCGTTCTGAGCGCGTAATGAGCGCGGGAGCATTCTGAGCGAACGGAGAGGCGATTGGTCGCGATCCGAGAAGGAAAACGGGGTCCGTCGTTCCTGGCGAGGAGCTCGCCCGAAAAGGCGCCCCGTGAGTCCCCCTGTCAGAAAGGGGGAAGGAGGGGAGGAAACGGTCACCCTCCCCCGCAGAGAGGGAAGGCGAACGGGACGCACTCCCGGGAGACGCGGCCAGGCCGCACCCAAGGGGGGTGCGGCAAGCCACACCCAAGGGGGGGGGGGGGGGGGGGGGGGGGGGGGGGGGGGGGGGGGGGGGGGGGGGGGGGGGGGGGGGGGGGGGGGGGGGGGGGGGGGGGGGGGGGGGGGGGGGGGGGGGGGGGGGGGGGGGGG
>JAWHQI010002886.1:0-21955 GCA_033032865.1 Dactylorhiza incarnata
TCCCTAATGGTTCTGCTTCGGTGAGGGGCGTGGTGATGATTTGCGAGGATCAGGTTTGGACACGGATGGCGTCCAACCTATTGAAGGTGTTGTGGGGATGGAATTGGCTCTCTACCCTCTTGATCCTTCGCGGTGATTGGCACTATGGTTTTCTTTCGCACAAGCGTCGAAAGGGTGATCTATCTAGAGGCGACGGGGACGCGTCCTCTTCAAGGGTCCATGACGAGCCTCATTCTATGGAATTGTAGGGGGCTCGGAAGCCGGCTGTGGGCATATTCTCCGTGATCTTATTTTGTGGTGGGAGGTTCCCTGGTTGGTCTGTCTGAGATGATGGTGGAGGATCTATCCCGGCGTGACGTGGATCGGCTGGCGGGCCGAAATTGGGATTTTGTACATCAACCGTCGGTTGGCAGGTCGGGGGGTATTGCGGTGCTGTGGCAGAGTGATGTTATGCAGTTTGTGTCTGTCTCTTTCTCGCGCAATGCGTTATTCGGGACATTACTTTCCCTAATAAGCGTTGCTGGAGGGTGGTGTTCGTTTATGCGAACAAGGAAGCTTCTATTCGGAGGAAGCTGTGGTCTCTGCTGGAGCAGTTTGCGACCCCGGATATCCCGATGATAGTGTGGGGGGGGGGGTGACTTTAATTGCCTTCTGCGGCCGGAGGAGCGGCAAGGTAGGCTGCCCTTTGTGTATTCTCAGGGGTCTTTGGAGATGGATGCAGCTATGGCAGAGCTGGATTTGCAAGAGCTGGGGTTCACGGGCCCGACCTTTACTTGGTGTAACAATCAACCGGGCTTGGGCGTGTGATGGGGCGCTTGGATCGGGTTTTTGTCAACTCAGTGGGTATGGATGTTATTCCCCTGGGCACTGTGCAGCACCTACCCCGGGTTGGCTTTGACCACTGTCCTATCCTCGTGGATTTGGGGGAGGTGTGGGATGATAGGACAACCAGGTGGATCAGGTTTGAGGATACATGTCTCTCGTACTCGATGGTGCGGAAGTTGGTATCTCTATCTTGGATGAAAGCCGATGTCGGTGGCAGTTCGGAGGTTCTGCAGCGGAAGTGTCGCCGCACCCTTCAGACCCTTTTCTTTTGGAGCAGGAACAAGCTCAAGGATCTGGGTACTCGTAAGGAGACTCTGGAGGCGGAGATTGTGGAGCTACAACGGTTGGAGAGCTTGGATGGTGGCATCTCGGAGGAGCAGACCCGGGCTCTTATTGCGGCGGTTAAGGAGCTCGTGAGCACCCATGCTAGGTTGGCCACTTGGTGGAGTGATGAGTCCTGATCATATACACATTTATGGACTCATCCGGCCATTATTCAGTAAATTCACCGCACTTTAGCCTTGTTATAGCTTATATTTGATAATCCACGCTAGGTGCACTTTTGGGCCCACTTTGGTGTGATTTCGTTTTTTTTATTTTATTATCATTAGTAGTATTCATGTGCTTGTTAAGTGCCACTTTCAGTGGCTAGATCTGTGGTTGCGCTGGAATAGGAGTCGTGCAAGTGTCCCCGTTGCAATTCTGCACAGGAACACTGCGCACGATCACTTGTTCTACTACGCACGACCACTGGTCGTGCGCCACTGATCGTGCGCACTTAACCCTTTTTCACGAGTTCTGTCTGGTGCAGTGCGCACGATCATCAATGCCAGTGCGCACGACCATCGGTCGTGCGCCACTGCTCGTGCGCATTGACCATTAAATTTATGAGTTCTGTTTCATCTATTGCGCACGACCACCGACACTAGTGCGCACGACCACCGGTCGTGCGCCACTGGTCGTGCGAACATTTTATTTCATAATTTCTGTCTTTGCAGGTTCCGTCCAGGCAGCGCGCACGATCACCGGACTCTAGTGCGCACGACCACTGGTCGTGCGCCACTGACCGTGCGCACTGTTTAATTCAGCGCCTATATAATGACCTGATCGCGAATTAGGTCGGGGGGACGAATTTTGGCTCCGTTCCGTCCGCCGTTTTCGCCGTTTTCAGAGGGATTTCATCCCCTAGGCCTCCTCCATCATCCAAGGGCTTGAAAGAAGGGTTCCTACACTCACTTTGATCGCTAATGAAGAGGTTCTTCGCTTGAGACGTGGCCGGATGGTAAATCGCTGGAGAAGACGGGTTCATTGGGAGGTGTGACAGCCCTCCTCTACCCCGGACGCAGTTGGGACCGAGAGTTAGGACGCGGATTGACAACCTGGTGCTTCCTACCGTGAATCTACAACGAGACTCCGGATTCGGCTGTATCTCTCGCCCTTTTCCCTCTACTTATGTGGTTATAGTGTTGTATTCTCTTTATATCGATGATGAACGCTATGAATGATGTTTAAGATTGCTTATTTCATGATTATGAAATCATTTTGTTCATTTGTGTTAATGAGGTGCGCCCCGATCGATTTTCCGCTCCATTACCATGTCCGGTGCCGCACTAGCAATTGCTAGTGGCGTGCTTGTTGAAGAGGTGTTTGCGACCCTCAATTCGTTAGCCTTCTCGCCCATCCGCCCTTTCGACGTAGCGCGCTCAAGGCCTGCCTAGTCTCCATCCCGCCAATCGAAGCATTGCATAGCGGCATTGCATAGGAGTAGGCATAGTATTTTATTTAATTACTTGCAAACCAACCACCCATTCATTATAGCACCGACTAAGGACTTCGATCTCAAGTCCTTCCTCGAAACTTAACTCCACCTTACTGTGTTCCTCAAGAGACCGACACTCGGGGATTTTCCCCATTATTATTACTTGCGCGACCGGTGCACTTGCCGAAATTATCGCATCAAGTTTTTGGCGCCGTTGCCGGGGAACACAGTCGTGTGAGTTTTCTGGGGAGGGAGAATCTGAGAGAGAAGCCCTTTCATTTGTAAATTGCATCCTTTAAATTTTATTTCTGTTCCTTTTATTCCGCTTTCTTATTTAATATTAGGTTGCTTTAGTAATTTCTGTTTGGTATAGTGTCTGCATAATAGCATTCTTATCTTGAATCGTATTATTTTTACACTATGTGGGCACATCTCAATATTCGTTGTCGTTGGTGTAGAGATACTTCTCACTCTAGTGATGAATGCCCTACGGAGAATAGTAGGCATAGTTCCTGCAGCCCAGCATATGGAGCACCGACTTCATCTGGTACTTCATATGGTGCGCGTAAGTCTTATGGCTACTCTGCTGAGCCTTTACCGTCATACTTCTTTTCGGCTCCAGCCCCCGCTGTGCCAAAGAAGCCCGCTAGGCAGTGCCAGTTTTGTCGGAGCACAGATCATGCCCTGAAGGATTGTGCTGTTTTTCGTCGCCAATTGGATGAGGATGACGAGCCGGATATCCGGATCGTCCCGAATCCTAACTCTGGCGGCACACCTTCAACATCCGGTTTTGTGTCATTGCCACCTTCACATCTTGAAGGGTATGGCGTTGACACAGTCACCAGATGTGTGGCTGATTTGGGCACCGACATTGCTGAGTCTATTCTCCCAGTGCATCCACCACTTCTAGTGGATTCGATTCTTCCCGCTGTTGTGCACACTACACTCGTCTCCGACGACATTGTCGATGAGGTGTCACAAGAGGAGGCGGTTGATCAGAGTGTTGTGCCTATTCCTATGGAGGAGGACAACCTTCTAGGTGAAGAGGAGTCTCCCTTAGCACCGGTGGAGGAAGTCCAAATCCTAAGCTTGGCCACCGTTGATCCCGCCGAGCCTTGTAGCATTGATGACAATGCACGCATTATTTTGCTTCCCCAACCTGATGGGAGTGAGACCGGGACCGCTCCCCCGATGTTTGATCATTTACGTCTTTCGTCTCTTTTATTTCCTGACCCCCTTTCGTCATCTGAGCCGGTGCAGGTTGAGTCTTCACAGGTGCTTCAGGAGGACTTGGAGCTATTTGCTCAAGTCAATGATAAGAGCATCCTCTCATGTGAGGAGGTTTATTCCCCCTCCGTAGAGGAAGCTCCATTCATTGCCTTTTCCTCCTGCTACCTCCCTGTTGACGATACCTTGCTAGGCAAGGATGTGTTTCGTGAGATGAGCGAGGACCAGGCCTCCTCCTTTTCTTACGTTCTCTACCCTCTACCTGTGAGGAGCAGGTATCTTTATTTAAGTAGAGGGGTGACTGTTCTATCACCGTATCGGTACTCGTTACCGACACGCATATTAGAACAGTTACCTGTGCACTTCTCCTTCCATAGGCCCATTAGCTAGAACTTTTATATTTTCGAATAAGTCGTGCTGGGATGACATTAACCCCAGTAGTTATCCTTATTTTTCCTGAAACTTTATTTTGTTTGGTTTAGTTGAGTTTTTGTTAAGGCTATGAATGTCTCGCTGCGTGTGCTGACTCCTGTTT
Organism: Dactylorhiza incarnata; assembly: GCA_033032865.1. NCBI lineage: Eukaryota > Viridiplantae > Streptophyta > Magnoliopsida > Asparagales > Orchidaceae > Dactylorhiza > Dactylorhiza incarnata. Next base: position 4,347 of record JAWHQI010002886.1, read on the forward strand.
GTGCGTAAACTGCATGGTGAATGGAGTTTTTACTAAAATTTTGGCCGCTGAAAAATTCCTAAAGCGCACGATCACTGATCGTGCGCACTACTTATAGCGCACGACCACCGGTCGTGCGACCGGCCCAGATTTTTATAAAAAGCCCGTCCGCCCGAGCCTTTCGCGCATGACCTAGGGTTCTCGTTCGCGATCGCCCGTGCGCCGTTTCTGCCTGCTTGCCGCCGATCGTGCGCCTCCTTCCCTTCCGGTGAGCCCTTTCCCTATTTCTCCTCCTTCCTTTGCCCTCCTACCACCATGAGCTCCCGTGATCGTCAAAATGTCTACCAACGCTCCGGCCGAACTTCCGCCTCTCCCGCTCAGATCCTCGCTAGGATGGCTACCTTTTCCAAAGATTCGCACACGAGGCGATTCAACTCTCTTAAGGAGAAGCCGTTCCTATCGCAGCGTCTAGTGGATTGGAACGAGTTGAATTCTATCGGCGATAATGGAGAGTTGTGCGAGGCCGTCCGCCAACGTTATTCCTTCGATCACTGGAGTGGGGTGCTTGGGTGCGATGATCTCGGCTACCGGGAGCTCTCCTTGGAATTTCTCGCTACATTTGAGTGGGAAGTGTTGCCCTCCGGCCAACGTCCGGGAAAGTGCTCTTTCCGAATTTTGGGCAAGGTTTACACTCTCTCCTTATCCGAGTTGGCGGTGTGCGCTGGATTTTACACTGAAGCCGAGGCCGCGACGATCCCTTTTCTGGACTTGGATGTCTCCTTCCCAGATGGCGTTACTCCGCGTGCTGCGTGGGGTGCTCTTACGGGTCGTGATGAGGAATACGTGGCCAGAAAAAGCAAATCCACATGGATCGTCGCGCCTGCTCTCCGATACCTGCAGCACGTCCTCAGCCACTCTCTTGTTGCCCGTGCCCTTAGTCAGAATGTAGTAGGGTGGCAAGATCTGATCTCCCTCTATAGTATGGAATTTCGGCAGCCCTTGCATCTCGGCTACATGTTGGCCTTCTTCTTCCATCACGAGGCTACCTACGGTCTCACAGGCGCCATTGGTGGTGCCTACTATATCACCCGCATTGCCAAAAGCTTGGGGATCTGGAGTCATCTGCCTCCGATGGTGCAGGTGACTGCACCCTCATTCATCACGCGGGCCACCATGGTGAGTTTCCATCTATTACGGGTCGTGGGGAAGAAGAGTAGTAGACACTTTGTGGTCGTGATGCCGGGAGATGCGCCTAGGGAGAGGCAAGGCGACGAGGAGCACGGAGAGCCGGCTGAGCCGCCTAATACTCACCGCGAGGTAGTTCTTCCGCAGCCGCGGAGTCATTCTTTTCAGCAGGGGAGGAGAGCCAAGGAAGAGGGCAGTTCTTCTAGAGCGCCGGAGGTGCCAAGTTTCGATCGGCGCCTCTCCGATTTGGAGGCAAACCAGTACTGGCTTACGGATTTCGTCTATCAGCAGGCATTGCGGGGAGGGCTAAATATTCCCCCACCTCCGGGTCGGGCCGCATCATCTTCCAGACGGTCGCCGTCCGTTGTGGTGTTAGATAGCGACAGCGACGACGAGTGATCTTCCCCCCTGCATGCGAGATATTCTAAGCCTTGTTTTTTGTTTAGTTTCTTTTGTTGAGTCGTTTGAACTCCTTATCTTTTTTTTAATTGTAATAATAACATTTTGCTTGTGGAATGCTCTTCTGGGCATAGTTTATTTATTCAGCTTTTTCTGTTCCCTTATTTTGCGTGCGAGTGCTCAATATTAATGGCAGGAACAAGTTCACTCCCATGGGTGATAACTTAGATTTCTTGATTTTTTTTTGTGCTCTCACGTGTTTAGTTCAGTTTTCACTATTTTTGTTGCTCTAGTGTATAACTTTCAGGTGGCCTTTGTTTCTCATGATGGTGGACGTCGCGGACTGTTCTTGATCTTAAACGCCAATCGTCTGGTATGCTCATTTCTGAGCATTGGGTAACACTTCCTCTCCTCTTTTTGCTTCAATTTCTAGATATATCGCTTAGTTTAAGTCTGGGGGAGCGGTTGTTGTTATCCAATGTGCACATGCTGCATTGCATACTAGAAGGTTGCTTTTTATTTATCATTTTCATTATCATCGTTGCATTCTTCTCACACCTTCTCCCACTTGAGTGTGTGCTTGTCTTTTTGTTGTTGTTCCGTTTAAACTAGTTGGTTGGAATGTGAAATAGTTTGTTAACATAGGAATTATTATTTGGAGCGCGATGTCGACTCATGTAGTGTACTAGTCACGTCGCATGTTATGGTAGAATTTGAGTAGAACTAGATTTTCTTTATGCATCTAATTTATATTTAGTATTTCTGCGTAAATTTAGATTTAGTATACTCAAATGGTGAATTTGTATGAAATTGACGATAACCCGGTATTGTGTGTGTACGATTGCTAGTCGTGTGTTGCTCGAGTCGGGAGGAAGGTTTATCTTTCTCGTGGGCTAAGAACTTGCCCCAAGCGACTCTCGAAGCATGGGTGAGAGCTACTCGTTGAGTCAAGCATGATGTAGGCCACCCTTTGGCTAGTTTGAGCTTTGTTATTCCATGTCCATTTCATTCCCTTTGCAAGCCAATTTTGTGCCTACCAATCCTTTGTTCAGCTCCTCTTCATCCACCAAAGCCTGGAGCCTATCCTACTCCCGCAACCAAACATTTTTAACTGCGCTCATAATTCTAAACTTGTGCGGAGTGTGGAATCGTTGTGTTATGATGGGAAAATAATGTCCATCCGCTGATTTTGAACCAACCGGGGGTTACACAAAAGAAGTGAAATATGTAAAAGAAAAAAAAGAGTATTTAAAAAAAAAAAAAGTCCTCCCGAGCTAAAAACAGAAAATCTGTTGGTGTTTGTGAAGTAGGCCGTGTGCACACCTGGTTTTCATGATAAGTCTGGGGGTGTGTCACACGAGCGTAGTTTGTGGTTTTGTGGGTGCAGCGTTCCGATAGCTCACTTGGGTTGCGCAGCCATCGTGTTTAACTTTGAATATCATACCGTAACCTAAGCCTCGTTTTAATCCTATAAGTCCTACTGATCTGATTTGCGAGTTTGCTAGCGCCGTGGAGAGAGTGTGACCGGGCGAGCGTATGGTTCACGACGTTGATGGATTTCAGCGGAGTTATTCCTAAGCCCCGATCTTTTGCAACACCCGCCTCAGTGTCTCGTCACTTTCATACTGGGCATGATCGTCAAATTCTTCATAATTCACCAACAGAGTAGGACTAAACCTTTACTTACGCTTTAATACTTATGTAAATTAGTTAGCATAATTAGAATCTTCTTCTACTAGAATTTCTACTCGCATGCGTACGTTACTTCGCACCGTACTCCATTGTGTAATTCTCTATGTTAACTATCGTTTTCGCGCTCCGCCGGATTCGTTTGCTCGGGACGCGCAAACAGTTAAGTCTGGGGGTGTGATGAGTCCTGATCATATACACATTTATGGACTCATCCGGGCCATTATTCAGTAAATTCACCGCACTTTAGCCTTGTTATAGCTTATATTTGATAATCCACGCTAGGTGCACTTTTGGGCCCACTTTGGTGTGATTTCGCTTTTTTTATTTTATTATCATTAGTAGTATTCATGTGCTTGTTAAGTGCCACTTTCAGTGGCTAGATCTGTGGTTGCGCTGGAATAGGAGTCGTGCAAGTGTCCCCGTTGCAATTCTGCACAGGAACACTGCGCACGATCACTTGTTCTACTGCGCACGACCACTGGTCGTGCGCCACTGATCGTGCGCACTTAACCCTTTTTCACGAGTTCTGTCTGGTGCAGTGCGCACGATCATCAATGCCAGTGCGCACGACCATCGGTCGTGCGCCACTGCTCGTGCGCATTGACCATTAAATTTATGAGTTCTGTTTCATCTATTGCGCACGACCACCGACGCTAGTGCGCACGACCACCGGTCGTGCGCCACTGGTCGTGCGAACATTTTATTTCATAATTTCTGTCTTTGCAGGTTCCGTCCAGGCAGCGCGCACGATCACCGGACTCTAGTGCGCACGACCACTGGTCGTGCGCCACTGACCGTGCGCACTGTTTAATTCAGCGCCTATATAATGACCTGATCGCGAATTAGGTCGGGGGGACGGATTTTGGCTCCGTTCCGTCCGCCGTTTTCGCCGTTTTCAGAGGGATTTCATCCCCTAGGCCTCCTCCATCATCCAAGGGCTTGAAAGAAGGGTTCCTACACTCACTTTGATCGCTAATGAAGAGGTTCTTCGCTTGAGACGTGGCCGGATGGTAAATCGCTGGAGAAGACGGGTTCATTGGGAGGTGTGACAGCCCTCCTCTACCCCGGACGCAGTTGGGACCGAGTTAGGACGCGGATTGACAACATGGTGCTTCCTATCGTGAATCTACAACGAGACTCCGGATTCGGTCGTATCTCTCGCCCTTTTCCCTCTACTTATGTGGTTATAGTGTTGTATTCTCTTTATATCGATGATGAACGCTATGAATGATGTTTAAGATTGCTTATTTCATGATTATGAAATCATTTTGTTCATTTGTGTTAATGAGGTGCGCCCCGATCGATTTTCCGCTCCATTACCATGTCCGGTGCCGCACTAGCAATTGCTAGTGGCGTGCTTGTTGAAGAGGTGTTTGCGACCCTCAATTCGTTAGCCTTCTCGCCCATCCGCCCTTTCGACGCAGCGCGCTCAAGGCCTGCCTAGTCTCCATCCCGCCAATCGAAGCATTGCATAGCGGCATTGCATAGGAGTAGGCATAGTATTTTATTTAATTACTTGCAAACCAAACCACCCATTCATTATAGCACCGACTAAGGACTTCGATCTCAAGTCCTTCCTCGAAACTTAACTCCACCTTACTGTGTTCCTCAAGAGACCGACACTCGGGGATTTTCCCCATTATTATTACTTGCGCGACCGGTGCACTTGCCGAAATTATCGCATCATGGAGGCAGCGGGGCTAAGGTGCAGTGGATCATTGAGGGTGATGCGAACACCCACTATTTTCACTCCATTGCTACTGCCCATCGACGCGGCAATCAGATTTCTCAAGTAGAGCTTGAGGATGGTGGCCTTGTTGAGGATCCGGAGGGTATTGAGGAGGCCTTTTTGAACTTCTTTGATCGGAAGTGGGAGTGTGCGACTCCTGTTCTTGATGGATGGTCGCTCCTGCCATCCTCTCGGAGGCTTGATGGAGGGGCGGCCTCCTTGTTGCTGAAGGAGATTTCTGAGGAGGAGATTTGGGATGTCATCAAGGCCATGAAGGCCAACCGCACTCCGGGCCTAGATGGTATTACTGCTTTTTTTTGTCCATTTTTGGCCCATTGTGCATTCCACTGTGTGCAGGGTCATTGGCGATTTCTTTGCTCTTGGTTGCATGCCCAACGAGTGAAAGGAGACATTGGTGGTACTCATTCCGAAGTGCCCCAATGCGTCTCGTCCAGACTGGTTTCGGCTTATTAGCAATTGCCAGACCATCTATAAGGTGGCGGCGAAGATACTTGTGGACCGCATGAAGGGGTTCCTTCCTTCGCTTATCTCTGAGGAGCAGGGGGCCTTTGTTCCTGGGCATTCTATTTCCCACCAGTGCTTTATCGCTCAGGAAGTGGTACAAGATGGCGACCTCAACTTCACTGACTGGATTCCTCGCTTTGAAGGTCGACATGGAGCAGGCCTACGACAAGATGTCGTGGGAGACGTTGCGGCAGGTTCTGGACATGTTTGGGTTCCCAGAGAGGTTTTCTCGATGGATTCTGCAGTGTGTGGAGGGGCCGCAGTTTGCGTTGCTCCTCAACGGGCGACGTACGAGGTGGATCAAGGCGAGTTACGGCTTTCGGCAGGGATGCGCCATTTCTCCTTTTCTGTTTGTTTTGTGCTCTGAGTTGCTCTCGCTTGCCTTCAGTCAGCGGGGAAACTTATTGGGCGTTATGGTGGCGGCCTCTGGCCCGCGAATCTCCCATTTGATGTACGCCGACGACATCTTCATCACCTCGGATGCCACCACGTCGTGTGTGGATCAGTGTCTTGGTGTGCTGCAGGAGTACTGCTCCTGGACTGGGAGCCAGATCAACAAGTCGAAATCTATGATCATGTTTGGCAAGTCCACCCATAGGTGGCAGTGCAGCAGGCTGACTCGCCGCTTGGGATTTCAGGGGTCTGCGAGTTCACTTACTTGGGCATTTTGCTGGCTATGCGTATGTTGAAACACTCCGACTTCTCTTACATGCTTCTGAAAGTGGCAGAGAAGGTTCGAGTTTGGGGGAACCACCACCTATCCTTGGCGGGTCGGTCCATCCTCGTCAACGCGGCGCTGCTGGCCACGCCGATGTTCCTTTATACGCACTGTCATGTGCCTCGCTCGGTCCAGGAGTCTATAGAGTGGGTGGCGCAGTTTTTTCTGTGGCAGAAAGGCCCCTCCCAGCGTGGGATGCATTATTTTAGCTGGGAGCAGTGATGCTCTCCCGTGGTCGGGGAGGGCTTGGTTTCCATGGGGTAAGTAAATGGCAGGGCTCTTTGCGGGCAAAGTTCGCCTGGGAGTTGATGCAGCCGGGCTCGTCCCTTTTCCACGGGCTGATTTCTGCTCGGTACACTGGCCGTCTTTGGCGGGATGAGATCACTCGGCGTGATTCCTCGGTGTGGAGGCTCATCATGGATGGGGCGGAGTGCCTTCAGCCTCTTCTTCGCTGGAAGATTGTGGATGGGGATTCTGTGGATGTGCTCGCACACGCTTGGATACTCGCCCGACCTCTGTCCCGGTGGCCCACTTTTGCTGACTGTGGCGCGCTGGAGTCGATCCAGGTGTCTGCTTTTGTGTTACCTGGTGGAGGTTGGGATGCTTCTGCTCTGTCTCGGTTTTTTTGGGTCGGATCTTGTTGAGACCATCCTCCAGATCCGGACTCACAACTCGCCTCCCCAGGACAGGCCGGAGCTCTGCACCCGCCTCAGCGGCCGATCTGTTGCATCCCTTGCATTCATGACCCAGTTTGATGGGGCTCGTACGGATTTCAGCTGGCTTCGGAAGCTGAAGCTTCACCCGCAGAAGTGGATGTTTTGGTGGCGGCTCCTCTGGGATGCTATCCCTGCCCGTGTGTGGCTTGCCTGTCGGGGTCTTACTGCTGAGCGTGGATGTCCTTGGGGCTGCACTTTTGAGGAGATCTGAGACCATCTGGTCTCGGACTGCAGCTGTCTTTTGGCCATCCGGGCCGCTCTTCAGCGATGGGGCTACAACATTCCCTCCTTCTCCAGTTGAGAGACTGCGCGTGCATTTATCTCCACCGCCTCTGTCGGTGCTCTTGGAACGACGCGAGTTTTTTGCTATGCGGTTTACCAAGCATGGCGTGGCCGCAGCGCCGAGGTCCACGATGGGGAGGTGGCGACCTTTATGGTTATGGCGGCAACCATCGTTGAGAACCTCTCCATTTTGCGAACTCTACCAGCACAAGGGCACTGGGGTACCACCCAGCCTCACCAGCTGTCGACACCACTCTCTTGGTGCCCCCCGCCATCTGGATGGTTAAAGTTCAATGTGCATGGTTCTCTTTCCTCGTCTGGGCTTGCTGTGCTTGGGATGGTGGCTCGTGACGATCGGGGTACTATTGTCTTTGCTGCTGGGACCTCGATGCTGCATTGGGATCCTGGGGAGTGGAGATGGTGGCGATCTTGGCGCTGAAGGATCTGATTATGCCTTCTTTATATGGGATTCACGACGCTATTGTAGAGGGCAACTGTCTGACCCTTATGGATAGCTGTGCTGCTGGGATGAGACAGGGTGACTGGAGCGTGACAATGGATGGCGACGAGGACTTCTCATTTCTGAGCCGCTTTCCTCAGCTTCGGTTCCAGCATATTGGATGGGAGTCCAATCGAGTTGCTGATTTTTGCGCGCGTTTTGCCCTTCGGGGAAATCTTGTTTGGCTGGTCGCTGATAGCACCCAGACTGAGTTTGTCGAGCTTGTTCATGCAGACTTAGATGACATGATGTAGTTGCGGTTCTTTTCTTTTTGGTTTTTAATTCTATGTTATATGCACCTTTCCAAAAAAACCTCGCCATGACCTGGGTATATTTTAGCCTTGTTTAGTTCTCTTCTTCGGATTTGGCAACGACGGGGAGTGTGAGCACAAAAGTAGTAAACCACTCCCGTAAGGTTGCGAGAGAGCAATCCCCTACATGCTACACCGTCGACTTCGAGCTTTCGACTATCGGCCTCTATTATGATGACGACGGACGACTGTGCACCAGTTGATCTTTCTCCTTCGCCATTTCGCCTCTAGCTTCTACAATCTGACCGGGAGGTGTTAATCAGCTATTCTTGGAGCCTGCGTATTGCAGTGTCGTGTGAGCCATGTGGTGTGATTCGTGTGATTGTTAATCATTGAATGTGCTAGCCTATAGCAGTAAGAAATTTTGCCGCCTCAGTCGCCAGTTATCTCCCCTTCCAGCCGCCAAAATTTCGTTTGCCCGCCCGGTGTGCCTTCTTCCTCTTCTTCTTCGCTCTTCTCTTTTCCGCTCTTCTTCTTTCTTCTTTATTGATCTTTATTTCATCATTATTTATTGGTCTTTTTTAGTTCTTCTTCTTCAATAATTTGTTGTTACTTGGATCAGTCCAAATATTTGGCCTCTTCTGAGGTATTTTGCTCCTTTTGGCTTTCCTTTTGTTTTGTTTGCACTTAGGCCATTTTTTCCCAACCTGTTTTTTGCTTTATGGTTGGAATCATGTTTACTCTTTCAAACCGAAATAAGAGAAACTAAATTTGTTTAATCATGTTTACATTGTGTCATATTCACATTAAAATGTTATTAAGATCAATAATAAGTTGCAGAACGAGGTATTATTTCTCGCCATTTCCCAATTGAAGACGCAATTGAACTGAGCCAAGGCTTGATCGAGCAGGTGAAGAAGACTCAGGGTTATCTTGGCTTTTAAGTTCTGATGGCCGATAGCTTGCACACTTGCAATTATTTGTAAATAAGGATTACATTTTGATTGCATTTTGAGCTTTTTAGTGTTTTTTGATTTTATCAATTGTTTGTGAATAAGGATTAGGGAGACTTAATTGATTGCATGGCGCAATAAGATTTCACCTTCTCATCTAGATTTGAAGCATTAATGCAAGACAAAAAATAATTTAAGCCATTTTTTGCTATAGATTTGAAGCATTAATGCAAGACAAAAAATAATTTAAGCCATTTTTTGCTACGAAGGACCTCTGAGATGTGTGAACAGTACAATGTCTGACATGCATTTTTGCGCATGACCTCCAGATGGCTTAGGTGGCTGCATATCATTGATCCCGAACCAGTTTCTGAGCTCGGTCCAACAAATTCTCCATCAATACACCCCGAAGACTACATGGATACTATACATTTCATGGTGAGGATCATTTCATCTACTCTCATCTAGAAGTAGGTGAGAGAGAAATATAGCCGTATGATCTTAGATCGGACGGTATATAAAATACTGACAGTATTTATTATTTATAAATACAGAATTATTTAGAAAAATACAGCCGCATGATCTCTGATCAAAGGCTTAGATGGATTTCTCTCATAGGTGAGAGTAACTCACCTACAAATTTTTCTTGGGAAAAAACTCAAGCCTCCCCGGCCACAGGGGAGCCACCGCCTCGTCATCATCTTCCATAGCCCTAGGAACGGCCCCGAATATCTCGATCAATATCTCGGCCACGACGGGCACGAGATCGTCGCATGGCACGGCCTTCATGTACAGCTCGCCGAGATGCGAATCCATGCCGATTCTCCCGCCCAAGTAGACGTCCACGCCTTCGCAGATCTTCCCCTCCGCATTGCGCGTCAAGCATCCCATGAATCCAATGTCGGCGACCTGAATCTGGCCACAGCTGTTAGGGCATCCAGTCCAGTGCATCCTCACCGGCCGCCCCACCGCCACCAGCTGCTCCAGCTTCTCCGTCACCCGCAGCGCCCGCGCCTTCGTCTCGATGATCGCCTGTCCGCAGAACTGGCTCCCAGTGCACGCTACCAGCCCTTTCATCAGAATCGAAGGCTCCGGCGAGAACCGCTCCTTAAGCAGCGGCTCCTCAAGCAATGCGACCAGCCTTGAGTTCTCCACGTTGGGGATGATGATGTTCTGCTCCACCGTAAGACGGAGCTCGCCGGAACCGTACGCATCGGCGATCCGCGCCAACTCGAACATATCTGCGGCTTGAACGCGCCCCACAGGCACGTGGAGGCCAACAAACGAGAACCCCGGTTGCTTCTGAGGGTGCACGCCGAGGTATTCCCTGCGCTCCCATTGCTTCACCATCAATTCCTCCGGCGAGGCCCTCTCCAACTTCCCCTGCGGCATTCTATTCTCGACCTCCGAGCGAAACTTCTCCAATCCCTGTCGAAAGTGAGTTCGTTCTATTATCATTTCCGTGCAGAAAACATTTTTCACGAAACGCAGAACAGGGGATGCTTACGAGTTCATCAATGAGCCACATCATGCGTGTCTTCTGCCGATTACTCCGGGAACCGAGATCTCGATAGGCTTCTAGCACGGCCTTACAGACGGGGACGACGTCGACAGCGGGTACCCATGCGTCGAGCGGCACCGCCTCGGTGCAGCGCTTGGGGCTGAAGAAGCCCCCCACTAGGAGGTTGAAGCCGAAGCGGCCGGACTTGTTCGCCGGAATGTAGGCAAGGTCGTTGATGTGAGGGTGCTCGTAGAGCTCGTGGGAGCCAACTACGCAGACGTTCCATTTCCTCGGCCTGCAGCAAGAAAACCCAACAATCGTTCCATTACCCACATGATCTGAGATGCTGATGAGAAGATGAAGATGTAATGGGAGATTCATTTACAGGTTGGTGACGGAGAGGTTTCCCTTAGAATTGGCGGTGACGTAGGCGGAGAGAAGAGAGGTGTAGGGGCGAGTGTCGACGATCTCGAAGGGATCGATTCCGGCGAGGGGATTGCCGACGGGGTTGCGGACGTTGTCCATGCCGCTCTGGAGGCTGGTGAGACCGACGGCGGCCAGGCCATCGAGGATCGACGGGACGTCCGGGAGCCGGACGCCGCGGATTTGCCAGTTCTGCCGGGTGGTGATGTCTGAGCAGCCCTCCGTCCCGTAGGTTTCTATCACGCTCGCGAGGTAACGGGTTTGATCGCTCGTCGTCACGCCGTTTGGCAGCTTTAGGCGCATCATGAACCGTCCATCTTTTACCGTTAAAAAGAAAGCTATCATTCATTCATTCTTTTAGAATTTTAAATTTATTTCTTTCATAATAATTAAGGCAATTGTTAACCGCAACCCAGTTTTGGCTATCCGCAACCCTTTTATATGAAGTATTACAGATTTTTTTGAAAATACGCCTTGTACAAGCATTTTTAGGAAAAGTGTTCAACACGAAAGTTCGATATCTACAACTTTCGTATTGAACACTTTAGCTAAAAATGCACACACAAGACGTATTGCCGCTCGAATTGAAACATGGGCGTAACTATAACGAAATTTTGGAAATACGCATTACGCATGCATTTTTAGGAAAAATGTTCAACACGAAAGTTGTAGATCTCGACGATATCTACAACTTTCGTGTTGAACACTTTTCCTAAAAATGCTTGTACAAGACGTATTTCCAAAAAATGCGTCATACTTCATATAAAAGGGTTGCGGATAGCCAAAATTGGGGTGCGGTTAACAATTGCCATAATTAAAGGGTGTTGATAATCATAGACCACAATATGACTATTTATATCCCTTAAAATCAAAATTAAAATAGTTTTTTAAGCCCCAAAAACACTAAATGTACCCCTCATGTAATCTTGCTGAAAACAGGAGCGGGAAGCCCCTCAACTCCAAATCCCCAATAACAATCCAACATCTGTCAGTACTCTTCCTCCTGCTGTAACCAGCCAGCTTCTTTGGTGCGCGCCGCAGGAATTCTACGCCTCATCATCTGAATCCTCACCGCCGCCGCCCACCCCTGTTTTCTCCATTAAAAAGCCCATCAACTCCAAATCCTCTCCGCTCGAGGAGGAGCCGCCGGCGCAGGAGGAGCTATTGGGTTTGGAAGCGGCGTTGAGGTCGAGGAGGATGTTGCAGAACGCGAGAGGGGAGCAGCGAGGATTACAGGGGGAGTACATTTAGCATTTTTTGGGGCTTAAAAAACTATTTTAAATTTTGATTTTAAGGGGTACAAATAGCCATATTGGGTCTACGATTATCAACAGCTTAATTAATTCACATTTTGGAATGCAATGCAGCTGCAGCATTACCCGGCGCGCTCTCAAACACCCGAGCGCGGCGGGCTCTCAAACACCCGAGCGCGGGATGCTCTCAAACACGCGAGGGCTATATATATAAATGAGCATCCTTGCATGGGTTTTGCCCGTGATCGATGCTCGGGTGGGCATCCAAGCGGGCTCCATCCGCATGAAGCCCGTGCTCGTTGTTCTAGGGTGTCACTGCTCGATCATGACCTCACGCTGACCCCATAGCACTGTATCACGGATGGCGTTTGTGGTAAATAGATATATGCAATAATTAATTAGAGAGGGATGAATATTATACACTGATGTTTGCGGCGGTGGAAAAGGCCCAGCCACTTGAGGCGCACGTCAACGTCAGCCTTGCCGGACTTGGACTCTTCGATTTCTTCGAGCGGCGTCGCCGCCAGCTGCCGGAGTCCGTCCTCGAAAGCAAGTTTCATGGGGTCCTTCTCCAGCTTTACTTTCTCCTGCGGATTTATCCCCGACCTGAACTTCTCCTTGAGCACCCAATAGCCGCCCTCCCTCTCCTCCACCCTCGGCTCCAGCCTCTCCGTGGCATCCTCCCCCGCCTCCACGGCCTTCCTCGTCGGAGAATTCGCCGCAGCGCCTGCGCTCTGACTTAACGGCCGCCGAAGCCGGCGGGAACCGATCCGCGGCGGTTGGAAGAACTGCTGCAGGGATGCAGACGAAGATGTCATGGTAATGGTTGACGCCGGCGAATAATTGTGGTTGAGCGGCTGTGGGATTATGGCCGGAGTGCACAGGGAAGCGGTGGCGAACGGTGCTTTCTCCCGTTTATCTATATATAATATTTTGTATGTGAGAAGAATATTGGGAGGTAGCTGCGGCTCTTCGTGGGTCCTAAAGGTCATCGTCACTTCAAGGCGGCAACCGTCGTGGTTGTTTAAATGACTCCGACATCCATATTTATTCTTAATTAAAAATAATAAACACAATTATAAATTAATATATTTACTGAGATAGTACTCATAATTATAAACAAAATTATAGGGTCGTCTTGAATTAGGCTCCGTTTGGCCCAGCTTTTTTATTCAGGTGAGTTTGGACAAAAATGCGACCATCATAAAATATGTGTTTGGCATGACAGCCGTTGTCAATGAACTTTTGGTGAACAATCCTCTGAGAGCAAACCTAAGAGGAAAATAGTTTTGGACTGCAAATATCAATGAACTTTTGGAGAACAATCCTCTCTACAGTATCCCTCATTTTGATAACCTGAAGAGAGAGCAATCCTATGCAACACTTTAAGAGCAGGATCGGCCGGTCCAACCGGTCAAACCGCGAACCGGTCTCCCTAACGGTCCGAGTGGTAGCCCAAAACCGGAAGAAAACCGGTTGTTGGAATTCACCCTGCTCCTTTTCTAGTCTGCTCAGTTTGCTCACACAAGCTCAACACGCTCGCAAACGCAGCAACAGGCGTGGGAAAGCACTCGTGGCTCAAATAACAAATATATATAAATATTTGTTATAATGTAAATTATTTTTATTTTCTAATATTATTGTATATATACACACACACGATTCAACCCTGGTTAAGCCGATTGGACTGGTTCAAACTTGAACTTTTTTCCTCTGCCGGTTCGATCCCCGATCCGGCTTTCAAAACCTTGATCCTATGAGGAAATATTTTTCGATTGCAAATATTTTTTTGAACTGCAAATATCTAATTAGTGATGCATGCACTAACAAAACTGTAAGTATGAACAGTTTTAATTACATATTTTTCATCAAACAAGATCTAACAAAATTGATTTAGATCACATAGAATATGAAGGGGATAAATATCACTTGATGTGATTAAAATCAAGACTGAAATCCAAGATAAAAATCCCCTCTACAAGATGTAATCAGCAGCGAAGGAGGAGATCTTTCGGCCTTGGATTTGGACTAACCGACTGGATAAAAGCTGGAGTTCCGGCCGGCGTTGCATGCAAGAAAAAGGTGGTCACCGGTGGGTTATGATCGCGGCGTTGCAGGCAAGAAGAAGATGGTCGCCGGTGGGTTATGATCGCAGCGTTGCAGGCAAGAAAAAGGTGGTCGCCCAGTCTCTCGAAAAACAGAAAGGAGAAAGGGGGTGTTGCCGGCAGTTTCCAACGCGAGAAAGGAGAGAAAAAAACACATGCTTCAGACTTTCAGCGCTTGTTCACAATTAGACGGACTGATATGGCATGGAATAAAATATTGGTTTTAATAGGTAGAGCGAATTTTGAAGTTATAAAAGATAGATAAAATTACTTCCATATAATCTCCAAATTAAAATAAAATATAAATTCTATACTTTGAATCTCATCGTGATGCTAAAAATCGTGTGGATAAGACTGATTTCCCGTCGTAAAATTGTAAGACAATCTAGCCCACATATCACAAGTTTAGATCGTTCGAGCATTTGAACTCACGCGCACTCGTACGAATATGAATAAATTCAAATATTCACATAAGATTTTATTGGCTCCGTTTGGGAAGCAAGAAAAGTAACGGTGAGAATTAGTGTTGAAATTGGAGCTATCAGAAAAATAGTAGCAAAAAAATAATAGCAGAAAAAAGGGAATTGTTAATAGCACCACAGTTTTGGCCATGTGCAACGTTTTTTTACGCGCCTTTTGGAAATACGTCTTGTACATGCATTTTTAGGAAAAGTGTTCAACACGAAAGTTGTAGATCTCGTCGAGATCTACAACTTTCGTGTTGAACACATTTTCTAAAAATGCACGCACAATGCGGATTTCCAAAAATTCGCTATTGTTACGCCCATGTTTCAATCAGGGCGGCAATACGCCTTATGCGTGCATTTTAAGGAAAAGTGTTCAACACGAAAGTTGTAGATCTCGTCGAGATCTACAACTTTCGTGTTGAACAATTTTCCTAAAAATGCATGTACAAAGCGTATTTTCAAAAGCCGCGTAATAACTCGTACAAATTACAGTGCACGTAGCCAAAACTGCGGTGCTTTTAACAACTCCCTAGAAAAAATAGTAGAGAAGAAGGGAATATTAACCAAAAATCGAGAGATTGAAAACACGAAAAACTAATTTTAGCTTTTCTGAAAGTTGAAGAGATTACTATTTTTTAAAACATCTTTTCGACACAAACATTTTTCTCATCACCGAGAAACTAAACGCCTCTAAAACAAGGATGGTGGTTGGAATAGAAATTCAAATATGAAGCTCTTATCAAACGCAGTAGATAAATTGCTCCAATTAATACTATATATATACATATAATTTGATGGGTTATAACTATAAGGGAGTCTATGAGTCCTTTTAATCAATTTGGCCAGCAAATTTTCTGCACGGCTACACGAAAATAACTTCAAGCTTTGCGCACGGAGTGCTTTCTACATATTCTACGAGTTCAGCATCATCCTTAAATCTGAATGTATACAGCGCCTGCCTCTGCGTCATGCCGACTGGGTATATTCTATACACTTTCAGCTCCCCGCCGCCTCTTAGCTTTTCCGGCCGTTCTTCCCTCCATATTGGAGTGTGGTTCATGGATCGGATTTCTGCAACACCGCGACTTCAAGTCCGCCGAGCGAGAGCTTGTCGGATCTGTCGATGAATGGTAACGGTTAGGGCTCCGTGATATTCAAATACCAATTTAGGGTCCGTTAGGCGCGGTGGGGACGGTCGTGAACGCGGCGGTTACGAACCGTTATCCGTTTGACGCGGAATTTTTGCTCCGTGAGTTTGAACCAATACACCACCGTCATGAAATATGTGTTTTTAGCATAACAATGATTATGTTACGGACCCACGTTGGGGGTTAACCTACAAGCGCAGCGCC
This sequence comes from Dactylorhiza incarnata, assembly GCA_033032865.1. Lineage (NCBI taxonomy): Eukaryota > Viridiplantae > Streptophyta > Magnoliopsida > Asparagales > Orchidaceae > Dactylorhiza > Dactylorhiza incarnata. The sequence goes on from JAWHQI010002886.1 coordinate 20,376, forward strand.
TCGGCACGGTCTGATTAGTCGCTCATTTTGGGGTGGCTTGTATCTTTTATGTGTTATTTTTGTTATGCTTAGTTTGTGAACTTGGGTTTGGTTTTGGGCTCACCCATATATGGGTTTGAGGGTTTGATGAAATGGCAAGCAAGAATTTATCCTCTCTCTCTCTCTCTACTCTCTCTCTCTCTTTCTAAAACCCTTCGTAACCCTCCCAAGCCGCTCGCCCGACCCCGACCGCGTAACGCACGCCGCCGCTGCTTCCTGCGCCAACCCGCGCCCGCTATCGCGCTCGATCGGCCTCCTCCTTCCCCATCTGGCCTCCTCCTTCACCATCAGACATCATTGGATCTCGCAAGCAACGCGCCAACCCTCTACGGGACTTCCCTCTTCTTCCCGGCCGAACTAGGTCACAGTCGAAGGGCCGTATCAGATTATGACCGTAACCAAGAAGGAAATAAAACTAATTTTGTACATATAAATGGATGGAGTTTCTTAGGTGAGGTCGGACGTTTACGAACGACGGTTCTTAAGACATGAAATGTAAACATTGAGGGGAGATTTTGTAATTTCGAAAATTAGAGGGGTGCAAGTTGTAATTACGCAAATTTCGAGGGGAGGTCGCGGTAAATAATCCTATATATATAAATATATATATAGAAATAATTACCCGTACCTCTCCTATAAGTTAGCATAATTACTGAGAGCACCCCTCTTATTTTCAAAATTACAAAAACCACTCCTGAACTTTTAATTTCATAACATTATGAACAAAAAATCTGGATTTTTTTGTAATGAAATTGTATCACGGGTTTTTTGTAATGAAATCAAATCTTTAAGGAAAGTTTTTGTAATTATGCTAACTTACAGGGGAGTTTTTTGTAATTTTGAAAATAAGAGGGGTGCTCTCAGTAATTTAGCAAAGTTAGGGGAGGTCCCGGTAAATGGCCCTATATATATATTAAAAAACCCTATTAAAAAGCTCATGAGTTGGCCTGCAAGCTCATGAGCAAGAATATATGTGCTCGAACTTGAGCTTGACGGACTCGAGCTCGAGTCGAGCTTTTTTCAAGCTTCTTCGTCGAGCTCACGAACCGGCTCAACTCAACTAGCTTGTACCTGAGGAGAAAAAAAGGAAAAAAAAAGTACCTGAGGAAGATGCTCTCCATCTTAAAACGCCCTCTCTCCCTAACATGCAAAATATAAACAGTTCCATTGCTGCTGCTGCATTTGCACGAGCGATTGGTGAAGTCGAAATTTCTTTCTTCTTTTCGCTGGATCATAGTCGCAATATGTATGCATAGCCGACAAGACGAGTGCACCGCCGACATGTCTACTAGAGCCTTGAATGAATCTGATGGACCCTCATACTTCCATCTGTATTATCATAATAATGGCTAAATCAAAAAAACCCGAATAATTATGAAAAATAATCCTGCGGCTTCTACTTATAATTGCAGGTACCTCCCTTCTACTTCCTCCCCCTTTAAGTTCGCCGTGATTGTTAAAATTAGGGGGGGGGGGGGGGGGGGGGGGGGGGGGGGGGGGGGGGGGGGGGGGGGGGGGGGGGGGGGGGGGGGGGGGGGGGG